>JAKRKY010000060.1:0-5000 GCA_023566225.1 Romanogobio albipinnatus
ACACACACTCACAACACAGCAGATAAACACACACTCACTCATAGCAGATAAACACACACTCACACACAGCAGATAAACACACACTCACACACTCACTCAGCAGATAAACACACACTCACACACAGCAGATAAACACACACTCACACACAGCAGATAAACACACACTCACTCACAGCAGATAAACACACACTCACACACAGCAGATAAACACACACAACACACCTCACTCACAGCAGATAAACACACACTCACACACAGCAGATAAACACACACTCACACACAGCAGATAAACACACACTCACACACAGCAGATAAACACACACTCACTCACAGCAGATAAACACACACTCACACACAGCAGATAAACACACACTCACTCACAGCAGATAAACACACACTCACACACAGCAGATAAACACACACTCACACACAGCAGATAAACACACACTCACACACAGCAGATAAACACACACTCACACACAGCAGATAAACACACACTCACACACAGCAGATAAACACACACTCACACACAGCAGATAAACACACACTCACTCACAGCAGATAAACACACACTCACACACAGCAGATAAACACACACTCACACACAGCAGATAAACACACACTCACTCACAGCAGATAAACACACACTCACACACAGCAGATAAACACACACTCACACACAGCAGATAAACACACACTCACACACAGCAGATAAACACACACTCACACACTCACACAGCAGATAAACACACACTCACACACAGCAGATAAACACACACTCACACACAGCAGATAAACACACACTCACACACAGCAGATAAACACACACTCACACACAGCAGATAAACACACACTCACAACACACTCACACACAGCAGATAAACACACACTCACACACAGCAGATAAACACACACTCACACACAGCAGATAAACACACACTCACACACAGCAGATAAACACACACTCACACACAGCAGATAAACACACACTCACTCACAGCAGATAAACACACACTCACACACAGCAGATAAACACACACTCACTCACAGCAGATAAACACACACTCACACACAGCAGATAAACACACACACAAACACACACACACACACACACACACTCACACACAGCAGATAAACACACACACACACACAGACACACACACACACACACTCACACACAGCAGATAAACACACACACACACACAGCAGATAAACACACACACACACAGACACACACACACACACACACACACACACACACACAGCAGATAAACACACACACACACAGACACACACACACACACACACACACACACACTCACTCACAGCAGATAAACACACACTCACACACAGCAGATAAACACACACTCACACACAGCAGATAAACACACACTCACACACAGCAGATAAACACACACTCACACACAGCAGATAAACACACACTCACACACAGCAGATAAACACACACTCACACACAGCAGATAAACACACACTCACACACAGCAGATAAACACACACTCACACACAGCAGATAAACACACACTCACACACAGCAGATAAACACACACTCACACACAGCAGATAAACACACACTCACACACAGCAGATAAACACACACTCACACACAGCAGATAAACACACACTCACACACAGCAGATAAACACACACTCACACACAGCAGATAAACACACACTCACTCACAGCAGATAAACACACACACTCACACACAGCAGATAAACACACACTCACTCACAGCAGATAAACACACACTCACAACACACACACACACAGCAGATAAACACACACTCACACACAGCAGATAAACACACACTCACACACAGCAGATAAACACACACTCACACACAGCAGATAAACACACACACACACACACAGCAGATAAACACACACTCACACACAGCAGATAAACACACACTCACACACAGCAGATAAACACACACACACACACAGCAGATAAACACACACTCACACACAGCAGATAAACACACACTCACACACAGCAGATAAACACACACTCACACACAGCAGATAAACACACACACTCACACACAGCAGATAAACACACACTCACACACAGCAGATAAACACACACTCACACACAGCAGATAAACACACACTCACACACAGCAGATAAACACACACTCACACACAGCAGATAAACACACACTCACACACAGCAGATAAACACACACTCACACACAGCAGATAAACACACACACCACTCACAGCAGATAAACACACACTCACACACAGCAGATAAACACACACTCACACACAGCAGATAAACACACACTCACACACAGCAGATAAACACACACTCACACACAGCAGATAAACACACACTCACACACAGCAGATAAACACACACACTCACACACAGCAGATAAACACACACTCACTCACAGCAGATAAACACACACTCACACACAGCAGATAAACACACACTCACACACAGCAGATAAACACACACTCACACACAGCAGATAAACACACACTCACACACAGCAGATAAACACACACTCACACACAGCAGATAAACACACACTCACACACAGCAGATAAACACACACTCACACACAGCAGATAAACACACACTCACACACAGCAGATAAACACACACTCACACACAGCAGATAAACACACACTCACACACAGCAGATAAACACACACACTCACACACAGCAGATAAACACACACTCACTCACAGCAGATAAACACACACTCACACACAGCAGATAAACACACACTCACTCACAGCAGATAAACACACACTCACACACAGCAGATAAACACACACTCACACACAGCAGATAAACACACACTCACACACAGCAGATAAACACACACTCACACACAGCAGATAAACACACACTCACTCACAGCAGATAAACACACACTCACACACAGCAGATAAACACACACTCACACACAGCAGATAAACACACACTCACACACAGCAGATAAACACACACTCACACACAGCAGATAAACACACACTCACACACAGCAGATAAACACACACTCACACACAGCAGATAAACACACACTCACACACAGCAGATAAACACACACTCACACACAGCAGATAAACACACACTCACACACAGCAGATAAACACACACTCACACACAGCAGATAAACACACACTCACTCACAGCAGATAAACACACACTCACACACAGCAGATAAACACACACTCACACACAGCAGATAAACACACACTCACTCACAGCAGATAAACACACACTCACACACAGCAGATAAACACACACTCACACACAGCAGATAAACACACACTCACACACAGCAGATAAACACACACTCACTCACAGCAGATAAACACACACTCACACACAGCAGATAAACACACACTCACACACAGCAGATAAACACACACTCACACACAGCAGATAAACACACACTCACTCACAGCAGATAAACACACACTCACACACAGCAGATAAACACACACTCACACACAGCAGATAAACACACACTCACTCACAGCAGATAAACACACACTCACACACAGCAGATAAACACACACTCACACACAGCAGATAAACACACACTCACACACAGCAGATAAACACACACTCACTCACAGCAGATAAACACACACTCACTCACAGCAGATAAACACACACTCACACACAGCAGATAAACACACACTCACACACAGCAGATAAACACACACTCACTCACAGCAGATAAACACACACTCACACACAGCAGATAAACACACACTCACACACAGCAGATAAACACACACTCACACACAGCAGATAAACACACACTCACACACAGCAGATAAACACACACTCACACACAGCAGATAAACACACACTCACACACAGCAGATAAACACACACTCACACACAGCAGATAAACACACACTCACTCACAGCAGATAAACACACACTCACACACAGCAGATAAACACACACTCACACACAGCAGATAAACACACACTCACTCACAGCAGATAAACACACACTCACACACAGCAGATAAACACACACTCACTCACAGCAGATAAACACACACTCACACACAGCAGATAAACACACACTCACACACAGCAGATAAACACACACTCACTCACACACAGCAGATAAACACACACTCACTCACACACAGCAGATAAACACACACTCACACACAGCAGATAAACACACACTCACACACAGCAGATAAACACACACTCACACACAGCAGATAAACACACACTCACACACAGCAGATAAACACACACTCACACACAGCAGATAAACACACACTCACTCACAGCAGATAAACACACACTCACACACAGCAGATAAACACACACTCACTCACAGCAGATAAACACACACTCACTCACAGCAGATAAACACACACTCACACACAGCAGATAAACACACACTCACACACAGCAGATAAACACACACTCACACACAGCAGATAAACACACACTCACACACAGCAGATAAACACACACTCACACACAGCAGATAAACACACACTCACACACAGCAGATAAACACACACTCACTCACAGCAGATAAACACACACTCACACACAGCAGATAAACACACACTCACTCACAGCAGATAAACACACACTCACACACAGCAGATAAACACACACTCACACACAGCAGATAAACACACACTCACACACAGCAGATAAACACACACTCACTCACAGCAGATAAACACACACTCACACACAGCAGATAAACACACACTCACTCACAGCAGATAAACACACACTCACACACAGCAGATAAACACACACTCACTCACAGCAGATAAACACACACTCACTCACAGCAGATAAACACACACTCACACACAGCAGATAAACACACACTCACACACAGCAGATAAACACACACTCACTCACAGCAGATAAACACACACTCACACACAGCAGATAAACACACACTCACACACAGCAGATAAACACACACTCACACACAGCAGATAAACACACACTC
>JAKRKY010000060.1:10000-12500 GCA_023566225.1 Romanogobio albipinnatus
TGTGTTAGAATACTAATAATGCTATATATGTATTTCTGGCGCTGTTACACCTAATCGTGTAATCAGATTTACAGTGTGGCATGATTGACACCGCTATAAGCCAATGACATACGTCAAGGGGCGGGGCTTCAAGGAGTATTCGTTTCCGGGGTATGAGCGAGTCAAATGAAACACGTGTGCGGCTGTTTGTTGTCGGTTCGTCTCGTGTTCACTCGGTAAGATCGTCCCGTTCTGTTCGGACGCGGTGTTCGGTGAGTGTGATCGTGTGTGACCTCTGCTCCCTGCTCTCAGATCTGTGTTAAAGCTCAGCTGTCACTCACACCGCGCCGCTGCTGAGGTGAGTACGTGTGTGTGTGTGTGTGTGTGTGTGTGTGTGTCCTCCTATAGCTGTGTGTGTCCTCCTATAGCTGTGTGTGTGAGTGTGAGTGTGTGTCCTCCTATAGCTGTGTGTGTGTGTGTGTGTGTGTGTGTGTGTGTGTGTGTGTGTCTGTCTTCTCCTATAGCTGTGTGTGTGTCTGTCTTCTCCTATAGCTGTGTGTGTGTGTGTGTCTTCTCCTATAGCTGTGTGTGTCCTCCTATAGCTGTGTGTGTGAGTGTGTGTCCTCCTATAGCTGTGTGTGTGTGTGTGTGTGTGTGTGTGTGTGTGTCTTCTCCTATAGCTGTGTGTGTGTGTCTTCTCCTATAGCTGTGTGTGTGTGTGTGTCTTCTCCTATAGCTGTGTGTGTGTGTGTGTGTCTTCTCCTATAGCTGTGTGTGTGTGTGTGTGTGTGTGTCTTCTCCTATAGCTGTGTGTGTGTATGTGTCTTCTCCTATAGCTGTGTGTGTGTGTGTGTGTGTGTGTGTGTGTCTTCTCCTATAGCTGTGTGTGTGTGTCTTCTCCTATAACTGTGTGTGTGTGTGTGTGTCTTCTCCTATAGCTGTGTGTGTGTGTGTGTGTGTGTCTTCTCCTATAACTGTGTGTGTGTGTGTGTGTGTCCTCCTATAGCTGTGTGTGTCCTCCTATAGCTGTGTGTGTCTTCTCCTATAGCTGTGTGTGTGTGTGTGTGTGTGTGTGTGTGTGTGTGTGTCCTCCTATAGCTGTGTGTGTCTTCTCCTATAGCTGTGTGTGTGTGTGTGTGTGTGTGTGTGTGTGTGTGTCTTCTCCTATAGCTGTATGTGTCCTCCTATAGCTGTGTGTGTGTGTGTGTGTCTTCTCCTATAGCTGTGTGTGTGTGTGTGTGTGTGTGTGTGTCTTCTCCTATAGCTGTGTGTGTCCTCCTATAGCTGTGTGTGTGAGTGTGTGTCTTCTCCTATAGCTGTGTGTGTGTGTGTGTGTGTGTGTGTGTCTTCTCCTATAGCTGTGTGTGTGTGTGTGTGTCTTCTCCTATAGCTGTGTGTGTGTGTGTGTGTCTTCTATAGCTGTGTGTGTGTGTGTGTGTGTGTGTCTTCTCCTATAGCTGTGTGTGTGTGTGTGTGTGTCTTCTCCTATAGCTGTGTGTGTGTGTGTGTGTGTGTGTGTGTGTGTGTCTTCTCCTATAGCTGTGTGTGTGTGTGTGTGTGTCTTCGTCTTCTCCTATAGCTGTGTGTGTGTGTGTGTGTGTGTCTCTTCTCCTATAGCTGTGTGTGTGTCTCTTCTCATATAGCTGTGTGTGTGTGTCTACTCCTATAGCTGTGTGTGTGTGTGTGTGTGTGTGTGTGTGTCTTCTCCTATAGCTGTGTGTGTGTGTGTCTTCTCCTATAGCTGTGTGTGTGTGTGTGTCTTCTCCTATAGCTGTGTGTGTGTGTGTCTTCTCCTATAGCTGTGTGTGTGTGTGTGTGTGTCTTCTCCTATAGCTGTGTGTGTGTGTCTTCTCCTATAGCTGTGTGTGTGTGTGTGTGTGTGTGTGTGTCTTCTCCTATAGCTGTGTGTGTGTGTGTGTGTCTTCTCCTATAGCTGTGTGTGTGTGTGTGTGTGTGTCTTCTCCTATAGCTGTGTGTGTGTGTGTGTGTGTGTGTCCTCCTATAGCTGTGTGTGTGTGTGTCTTCTCCTATAGCTGTGTGTGTGTGTGTGTGTCTTCTCCTATAGCTGTGTGTGTGTGTGTGTGTGTGTGTGTGTCTTCTCCTATAGCTGTGTGTGTGTGTGTGTGTGTGTGTCTTCTCCTATAGCTGTGTGTGTGTGTGTGTGTGTGTGTGTCCTCCTATAGCTGTGTGTGTGTGTGTCCTCCTATAGCTGTGTGTGTGCGTGTGTGTGTCCTCCTATAGCTGTGTGTGTGCGTGTGTGTGTCCTCCTATAGCTGTGTGTGTGCGTGTGTGTGTCCTCCTATAGCTGTGTGTGTCCTCCTATAGCTGTGTGTGTGTCCTCCTATAGCTGTGTGTGTGTCCTCCTATAGCTGTGTGTGTGTGTCCTCCTATAGCTGTGTGTGTGTGTGTGTGTGTGTCCTCCTATAGCTGTGTGTGTGTGTGTGTGTGTGTGTGTGTGTGTCTTCTCCTATAGCTGTGTGTGTGTGTGTCTTCTCCTATAGCTGTGTGTGTGTGTCTTCTC
>JAKRKY010000060.1:17500-37500 GCA_023566225.1 Romanogobio albipinnatus
ATTGATAAAGTGTTTTATGTGTATGCCACAGTAAAGAGATGTGTTTTTAGTCTAGATTTAAACTGACAGAGTGTGTCTGCTTCCCGAACAGTGCTAGGAAGACTGTTCCAGAGTTTAGGAGCTAAATAGGAAAAGGATCGACCGCCTGCAGTTGATTTGGATATTCTCGGTATTAACAACTGGCCAGAATTTAGAGATCGCAGTAGACGTGATGGAGTATAATATGTTAAGAGCTCGCTCAAGTATTGGGGAGCTAAACCATTTAGTGCTTTGTAAGTAATAAGCAAGATTTTAAAATGTATGCGATGTTTAATAGGTAGCCAGTGCAATGTTGACAGAACTGGGCTAATATGGTCATACTTCCTGGTTCTAGTAAGTACTCGAGCTGCTGCGTTTTGGACCAGCTGGAGTTTATTTATTAAGCGAGCAGGGCAACCACCCAATAGAGCATTACAATAATCTAGCCTTGAGGTCATGAACGCATGAACTCACTGTTCAGCGTTTGGCATTGAGAGCATGAGCCGTAATTTTGATATATTTTTAAGATGGTAGAAAGCAGTTTTACAGATGCTAGAAACGTGGCTTTCAAACGAAAGATTGGTATCAAAGAGCACACCCAGGTTCCTCACTGACCACGAGCACTGGAAAAAACAATCATTTGTAACTCTGATGAGAGCAGTCTCAGTACTATGATACGCTCTAAATCCTGACTGGAAATCCTCACAGATACCATTTCTTTCTAAAAAGGAACATAATTGTGAAGACACTGCCTTTTCTAGTGTTTCTGACAGAAAGGGTAGATTTGAGATTGGTCTATAATTGACTAATTCTGTAGGATCAAGTTGCGGTTTTTTAATAAGTGGTTTAATAATAGCCACAGCTCTATTAAACCTTTTTAAACTCTATTTCCTCCTATAGCTGTGAGTGTGTGTGTCTTCTCCTATAGCTGTGTGTGTGTGTGTGTGTGTGTGTGTGTGTGTGTCTTCTCCTATAGCTGTGTGTGTGTGTGTGTGTGTGTGTCTTCTCCTATAGCTGTGAGTGTGTGTCTTCTCCTATAGCTGTGTGTGTGTGTGTGTGTGTCTTCTCCTATAGCTGTGTGTCTTCTCCTATAGCCGTGTGTGTGTGTGTGTGTGTCTTCTCCTATAGCCGTGTGTGTGTGTGTGTGTGTGTCTTCTCCTATAGCTGTGTGTGTGTGTGTGTGTGTCTTCTCCTATAGCTGTGTGTGTGTGTGTGTGTGTGTGTGTGTGTCTTCTCCTATAGCTGTGTGTGTGTGTCCTCCTATAGCTGTGTGTGTGTGTGTGTGTGTGTGTGTGTGTGTCCTCCTATAGCTATGTGTGTGTGTCCTCCTATAGCTGTGTGTGTGTGTCCTCCTATAGCTGTGTGTGTGTGTGTGTGTGTGTGTGTGTCTTCTCCTATAGCTGTGTGTGTGTGTGTGTGTGTGTCCTCCTATAGCTGTGTGTGTGTGTGTCCTCCTATAGCTGTGTGTGTGTGTGTGTGTCCTCCTATAGCTGTGTGTGTGTGTGTCCGCCTATAGCTGTGTGTGTGTGTGTGTGTGTCCTCCTATAGCTGTGTGTGTGTGTGTGTGTGTGTGTCTTCTCCTATAGCTGTGTGTGTGTGTGTCATCCTATAGCTGTGTGTGTGTGTGTGTGTGTCTTCTCCTATAGCTGTGTGTGTGTGTGTGTGTGTGTGTGTGTGTCCTCCTATAGCTGTGTGTGTGTGTGTGTGTGTGTGTGTCCTCCTATAGCTGTGTGTGTGTGTGTGTGTGTGTGTGTCATCCTATAGCTGTGTGTGTGTGTGTGTGTGTGTGTGTGTGTCTTCTCCTATAGCTGTGTGTGTGTGTGTCTTCTCCTATAGCTGTGTGTGTGTGTGTGTGTGTGTGTGTGTCTTCTCCTATAGCTGTGTGTGTGTGTGTCTTCTCCTATAGCTGTGTGTGTGTGTGTGTGTGTGTGTGTCCTCCTATAGCTGTGTGTGTGTGTCCTCCTATAGCTGTGTGTGTGTGTGTGTCCTCCTATAGCTGTGTGTGTGTGTGTCCTCCTATAGCTGTGTGTGTGTGTGTGTGTGTGTGTGTGTGTGTCCTCCTATAGCTGTGTGTGTGTGTGTGTGTGTCCTCCTATAGCTGTGTGTGTGTGTGTGTCCTATAGCTGTGTGTGTGTGTGTGTCCTATAGCTGTGTGTGTGTGTGTGTCCTCCTATAGCTGTGTGTGTGTGTGTGTCCTATAGCTGTGTGTGTGTGTGTGTGTGTGTGTGTGTCTGTCCTATAGCTGTGTGTGTGTGTGTCCTCCTATAGCTGTGTGTGTCCTCCTATAGCTGTGTGTGTCCTCCTATAGCTGTGTGTGTGTGTCCTCCTATAGCTGTGTGTGTCCTCCTATAGCTGTGTGTGTGTGTGTGTGTGTGTGTCCTCCTATAGCTGTGTGTGTGTCTTCTCCTATAGCTGTGTGTGTGTGTGTGTGTCTTCTCCTATAGCTGTGTGTGTGTCTTCTCCTATAGCTGTGTGTGTGTCTTCTCCTATAGCTGTGTGTGTGTCTTCTCCTATAGCTGTGTGTGTGTCTTCTCCTATAGCTGTGTGTGTGTCTTCTCCTATAGCTGTGTGTGTGTCTTCTCCTATAGCTGTGTGTGTGTCTTCTCCTATAGCTGTGTGTGTGTCTTCTCCTATAGCTGTGTGTGTGTCTTCTCCTATAGCCGTGTGTGTGTCTTCTCCTATAGCCGTGTGTGTGTCTTCTCCTATAGCCGTGTGTGTGTCTTCTCCTATAGCCGTGTGTGTGTCTTCTCCTATAGCTGTGTGTGTCTTCTCCTATAGCTGTGTGTGTGTGTGTGTGTGTCTTCTCCTATAGCTGTGTGTGTGTGTGTGTGTGTGTGTGTGTGTGTGTCCTCCTATAGCTGTGTGTGTGTCTTCTCCTATAGCTGTGTGTGTCTTCTCCTATAGCTGTGTGTGTGTCCTCCTATAGCTGTGTGTGTGTCCTCCTATAGCTGTGTGTGTGTGTCCTCCTATAGCTGTGTGTGTGTGTTTGTCCTCCTATAGCTGTGTGTGTGTGTGTTTGTCCTCCTATAGCTGTGTGTGTGTGTGTGTGTGTCCTCCTATAGCTGTGTGTGTGTGTGTGTGTCCTCCTATAGCTGTGTGTGTGTGTGTGTGTGTCCTCCTATAGCTGTGTGTGTGTGTGTGTGTGTGTGTGTGTGTGTCCTCCTATAGCTGTTTGTGTGTGTGTGTGTGTGTGTCTTCTCCTATAGCTGTGTGTGTGTGTGTGTGTGTGTGTGTGTGTGTGTGTGTGTCTTCTCCTATAGCTGTGTGTGTGTGTGTGTGTGTGTCCTCCTATAGCTGTGTGTGTGTCTTCTCCTATAGCTGTGTGAGGGATCATGTATTCAGCACCCTTGCCTGTCTCTCTGTCTGACTTCCTGTCCCCACTGCTGCTCTTCTCAGCTCTGGGCCGATGGACGAGCCTGAATCAACACCGGTCTCGGTTCCCGTTCTGACCGGCGAGAAGCGATCCTTCCCTGATGCGGATCCGGATCCGGCCGCCAAGAGGGTCAGAGTCGAGGGAGAGGATGAGGAAGAGGAAGAGCAGCTGGACGAGGAAGAGGAGCAGGAGGAGGAGAGTTTTGCTGACATGATGAAGCACGGCCTCAGTGAGGCAGACGTGGGCATTCACAAGTTCATCAGCGAGCACAAGGGCTTCTCTGGCATCCTCAAAGAGAGGTGTGTGTGTTTCTGCTCGAGTGTGTGTGACAGCAGTGCCCAGTGTTTATCTAACCTCATGTTTTTAATCAGGTACTCAGACTTTGTGGTCCATGAGATCAATAGAGAAGGGAAGATCGTTGGCTTGGATGACCTGTCCGTTCCTGCGGATGCCGAGGTGAGATCCTGGGTCACTCACACTTCTCAGGTCATTCACAGAGTACGTTATTATTGTGGCAGACAAACAGAACATGGCTTGAGAGGTCAATATACTTTATTTATTTTTCACTGACCTACAATGATCTGCAGGAGATGCTCTTTTATTCCAACTGTTTATTATTTTTAACCCTGTAAAAATGACTTGAGAAGTTCTCAGTTTATTGAGCAGTTTATTGAGCCTTTAGATTTAAATGGCTAAATCCAGTCTGTGTGTTGTCTTGTCCAACTGTGAGATCTAGACTGAACTTCATGTTCTGGTTCTGGTGCAGGTTCAGCTTCTGTTTAAGGTTCAGCTCCAGGTTCAGCTTCTGTTTAAGGTTCAGCTCCAGGTTCAGCTTCTGTTTAAGGTTCAGCTCCAGGTTCAGCTTCTGTTTAAGGTTCAGCTCCAGGTTCTGGTTCTGTTTAAGGTTCAGCTCCAGGTTCTGGTTCTGTTTAAGGTTCAGCTCCAGGTTCTGGTTCTGTTTAAGGTTCAGCTCCAGGTTCTGGTTCTGTTTAAGGTTCAGCTCCAGGTTCTGGTTCTGTTTAAGGTTCAGCTCCAGGTTCAGGTTCTGTTTAAGGTTCAGCTCCAGGTTCTGGTTCTGTTTAAGGTTCAGCTCCAGGTTCTGGTTCTGTTTAAGGTTCAGCTCCAGGTTCTGTTTAAGGTTCAGCTCCAGGTTCTGGTTCTGTTTAAGGTTCAGCTCCAGGTTCTGGTTCTGTTTCAGTGCTCATGGGTTGGATTGAGCAGTGCACTGAACCCCAGGTTCCTCCAGCAGGTCTGAAGCTGTGTTCAGTGTAATGATGTCATATCACAGGTCTAGCAGTAATCATCCCTGCATGCGACCTGTCTCGAGGAATGTTCTCTCCGTGTGCCGCAGGAGCCGTCTCCGGAGCTCAGTCCGGCCGAGGGTCAGACTCTGACAGAAGAGCAGAAGCAGCAGCTGACCGAGCTTCAGCTCTTTAAGAACAAAGAGGGAAACGTGGCCATCGAGGTGAGAAGCGTCAGGAAACACGCATGGCACAAATAAATCATAATGCTTCATGTTCTTGATGTAGTGTATGCATCGTTTGATCAAGATATTATGTAATTTTTATATGAACATCACTTAAGAGGTGGATTTATTTATGAACGAGTTGGCCAATGTTTCGTCCTCAGGCGGAATGACGAGCACTCTCGACTGATCATGTGTTTCAGGTGCAGGAGGACTCGAAGGAGAAGCGCACTCTTCTGCACCGAGCCGTGAAGACGCTGTATCCCGGCCTGGAGACCAAGACTGAGGACCGAGACGGGAAGAAGGTCATCGTGGCGTATCATGCAGCCGGACAGAAAGCGCTAGCAGGTACGGCTCCCGTTTCCTGGAAAACCCTGCTCCAGTTAGTGTCCACTGCAGACGGTGTCACTAGATGGCGCTCTGAGCTCTGTGCATAATCTCGCACGAGCAGCTGCAGTGCTTTAGTGTGCATAATCTCTCGCACGAGCAGCTGCAGTGCTTTAGTGTGCATAATCTCTCGCACGAGCAGCTGCAGTGCTTTAGTGTGCATAATCTCGCACGAGCAGCTGCAGTGCTTTAGTGTGTGTGATCTCTCGCACGAGCAGCTGCAGTGCTTTAGTGTGCATGATCTCTCGCACGAGCAGCTGCAGTGCTTTAGTGTGCATGATCTCTCGCACGAGCAGCTGCAGTGCTTTAGTGTGTTTGATCTCTCGCACTAGCATCTGCAGTGCTTTAGTGTGCGTGATCTCTCGCACGAGCAGCTGCAGTGCTTTAGTGTGCGTGATCTCGCGCACGAGCAGCTGCAGTGCTTTAGTGTGTGTGATCTCTCGCACTAGCAGCTGCAGTGCTTTAGTGTGCGTGATCTCTCGCACGAGCAGCTGCAGTGCTTTAGTGTGTGATCTCTTTCACGAGCAGCTGCAGTGCTTTAGTGTGCATGATCTCTCGCATGAGCAGCTGCAGTGCTTTAGTGTGTTTGATCTCTCGCACGAGCATGTGTGTGATCTCTCGCATGAGCAGCCGCAGTGCTTTAGTCTGCATGATCTCTCGCACGAGCAGCTGCAGTGCTTTAGTGTGTGTGATCTCTCGCACGAGCAGCTGCAGTGCTTTAGTGTGCATGATCTCTCGCACGAGCAGCTGCAGTGCTTTAGTGTGTTTGATCTCTCGCACTAGCATCTGCAGTGCTTTAGTGTGCGTGATCTCTCGCACGAGCAGCTGCAGTGCTTTAGTGTGCGTGATCTCGCGCACGAGCAGCTGCAGTGCTTTAGTGTGTGTGATCTCTCGCACTAGCAGCTGCAGTGCTTTAGTGTGCGTGATCTCTCGCACGAGCAGCTGCAGTGCTTTAGTGTGTGATCTCTTTCACGAGCAGCTGCAGTGCTTTAGTGTGCATGATCTCTCGCATGAGCAGCTGCAGTGCTTTAGTGTGTTTGATCTCTCGCACGAGCATGTGTGTGATCTCTCGCATGAGCAGCCGCAGTGCTTTAGTCTGCATGATCTCTCGCACGAGCAGCTGCAGTGCTTTAGTGTGTGATCTCTTTCACGAGCAGCTGCAGTGCTTTAGTCTGCATGATCTCTCGCATGAGCAGCTGCAGTGCTTTAGTGTGTTTGATCTCTCGCACGAGCATGTGTGTGATCTCTCGCACGAGCAGCTGCAGTGCTTTAGTGTGTATGATCTCTCGCATGAGCAGCTGCAGTGCTTTAGTGTGCATGATCTCTCGCATGAGCAGCTGCAGTGCTTTAGTGTGTTTGATCTCTCGCATGAGCAGCTGCAGTGCTTTAGTGTGTGATCTCTTTCACGAGCAGCTGCAGTGCTTTAGTGTGCATGATCTCTCGCATGAGCAGCTGCAGTGCTTTAGTGTGCATGATCTTTCGCACGAGCAGCTGCAGTGCTTTAGTGTGCGTGATCTCTCTCACGAGCAGCTGCAGTGCTTTAGTGTGTTTGATCTCTCGCACGAGCATGTGTGTGATCTCTCGCATGAGCAGCCGCAGTGCTTTAGTCTGCATGATCTCTCGCACGAGCAGCTGCAGTGCTTTAGTGTGCATGATCTTTCGCACGAGCAGCTGCAGTGCTTTAGTGTGCGTGATCTCTCTCACGAGCAGCTGCAGTGCTTTAGTGTGTGTGATCTCTTGCATGAGCAGCCGCAGTGCTTTAGTCTGCATGATCTCTCGCACGAGCAGCTGCAGTGCTTTAGTGTGTATGATCTCTCTCACGAGCAGCTGCAGTGCTTTAGTGTGTTTGATCTCTCGCACGAGCATGTGTGTGATCTCTCGCATGAGCAGCCGCAGTGCTTTAGTCTGCATGATCTCTCGCACGAGCAGCTGCAGTGCTTTAGTGTGTGTGATCTCTCTCACGAGCAGCTGCAGTGCTTTAGTGTGCGTGATCTCTCTCACGAGCAGCTGCAGTGCTTTAGTGTGCATGATCTCTCGCACGAGCAGCTGCAGTGCTTTAGTGTGCATGATCTCTCGCACGAGCAGCTGCAGTGCTTTAGTGTGTGTGAGATCTCTCACGAGCAGCTGCAGTGCTTTAGTGTGTGTGAGATCTCTCACGAGCAGCTGCAGTGCTTTAGTGTGTATGATCTCTCGCACGAGCAGCTGCAGTGCTTTAGTGTGCATGATCTTTCGCACGAGCAGCTGCAGTGCTTTAGTGTGTTTGATCTCTCGCACGAGCATGTGTGTGATCTCTCGCATGAGCAGCCGCAGTGCTTTAGTGTGCATGATCTCTCGCACGAGCAGCTGCAGTGCTTTAGTGTGCATGATCTCTCGCACGAGCAGCTGCAGTGCTTTAGTGTGTGTGATCTCTCGCACGAGCAGCTGCAGTGCTTTAGTGTGCATGATCTCTCGCACGAGCAGCTGCAGTGCTTTAGTGTGGATGATCTCTCGCACGAGCAGCTGCAGTGCTTTAGTGTGCATGATCTCTCGCACGAGCAGCTGCAGTGCTTTAGTGTGTGTGAGATCTCTCTCACGAGCAGCTGCAGTGCTTTAGTGTGCATGATCTCTCTCACGAGCAGCTGCAGTGCTTTAGTGTGTGTGTGTGTGTGTGATCTCTCGCACGAGCAGCTGCAGTGCTTTAGTGTGCGTGATCTCTCACACGAGCAGCTGCAGTGCTTTAGTGTGGATGATCTCTCTCACGAGCAGCTGCAGTGCTTTAGTGTGCATGATCTCTCTCACGAGCAGCTGCAGTGCTTTAGTGTGTATGATCTCTCGCACGAGCAGCTGCAGTGCTTTAATGTGCATTATCTCTCTCACGAGCAGCTGCAGTGCTTTAGTGTGCATGATCTCTCTCACGAGCAGCTGCAGTGCTTTAGTGTGCATGATCTCTCTCACGAGCAGCTGCAGTGCTTTAGTGTGCATGATCTCTCTCACGAGCAGATGCAGTGCTTTAGTGTGTATGATCTCTCGCACGAGCAGCTGCAGTGCTTTAATGTGCATTATCTCTCGCACGAGCAGCTGCAGT
The DNA here is from genome assembly GCA_023566225.1 of Romanogobio albipinnatus. Classification (NCBI taxonomy): domain Eukaryota; kingdom Metazoa; phylum Chordata; class Actinopteri; order Cypriniformes; family Gobionidae; genus Romanogobio; species Romanogobio albipinnatus. Next base: position 25,808 of record JAKRKY010000060.1, read on the forward strand.
GCTTTAGTGTGCATGATCTCTCTCACGAGCAGCTGCAGTGCTTTAGTGTGTATGATCTCTCGCACGAGCAGCTGCAGTGCTTTAATGTGCATTATCTCTCGCACGAGCAGCTGCAGTGCTTTAGTGTGCATGATCTCTCGCACGAGCAGCTGCAGTGCTTTAGTGTGCATGATCTCTCGCACGAGCAGCTGCAGTGCTTTAGTGTGCATGATCTCTCGCACGAGCAGCTGCAGTGCTTTAGTGTGCATGATCTCTCGCACGAGCAGCTGCAGTGCTTTAGTGTGTATGATCTCTCGCACGAGCAGCTGCAGTGCTTTAGTGTGCATGATCTCTCGCACGAGCAGCTGCAGTGCTTTAGTGTGCATGATCTCTCGCACGAGCAGCTGCAGTGCTTTAGTGTGCATGATCTCTCTCACGAGCAGCTGCAGTGCTTTAGTGTGCATGATCTCTCTCACGAGCAGCTGCAGTGCTTTAGTGTGTGTGATCTCTCGCACGAGCAGCTGCAGTGCTTTAGTGTGCATGATCTCTCTCACGAGCAGCTGCAGTGCTTTAGTGTGCATGATCTCTTGCACGAGCAGCTGCAGTGCTTTAGTGTGCATGATCTCTCTCACGAGCAGCTGCAGTGCTTTAGTGTGCATGATCTCTTGCACGAGCAGCTGCAGTGCTTTAGTGTGCATGATCTCTCTCACGAGCAGCTGCAGTGCTTTAGTGTGTGTGATCTCTCGCACGAGCAGCTGCAGTGCTTTAGTGTGTGTGATCTCTCGCACGAGCAGCTGCAGTGCTTTAGTGTGTGTGATCTCTCTCACGAGCAGCTGCAGTGCTTTAGTGTGTGTGATCTCTCGCACGAGCAGCTGCAGTGCTTTAGTGTGTGTGTGTGTGTGTGATCTCTCGCACGAGCAGCTGCAGTGCTTTAGTGTGCGTGATCTCTCGCACGAGCAGCTGCAGTGCTTTAGTGTGCATGATCTCTCTCACGAGCAGCTGCAGTGCTTTAGTGTGTATGATCTCTCTCACGAGCAGCTGCAGTGCTTTAGTGTGTGTGATCTCTCGCACGAGCAGCTGCAGTGCTTTAGTGTGCATGATCTCTCTCACGAGCAGCTGCAGTGCTTTAGTGTGCATGATCTCTCTCACGAGCAGCTGCAGTGCTTTAGTGTGTATGATCTCTCGCACGAGCAGCTGCAGTGCTTTAATGTGCATTATCTCTCGCACGAGCAGCTGCAGTGCTTTAGTATGTGAGATCTCTCGCACGAGCAGCTGCAGTGCTTTAGTGTGTATGATCTCTCTCACGAGCAGCTGCAGTGCTTTAGTGTGTATGATCTCTCGCACGAGCAGCTGCAGTGCTTTAGTGTGCATGATCTCTCGCACGAGCAGCTGCAGTGCTTTAGTGTGTGTGTGATCTCTCGCACGAGCAGCTGCAGTGCTTTAGTGTGTGTGATCTCTCGCACGAGCAGCTGCAGTGCTTTAGTGTGCGTGATCTCGCGCACGAGCAGCTGCAGTGCTTTAGTGTGTGTGATCTTGCGCACGAGCAGCTGCAGTGCTTTAGTGTGTGATCTCGCGCACGAGCAGCTGCAGTGCTTTAGTGTGTGTGTGATCTCTCGCACGAGCAGCTGCAGTGCTTTAGTATGTGTGTGTGATCTCTCGCACGAGCAGCTGCAGTGCTTTAGTGTGTGTGTGATCTCTCGCACGAGCATCTGCAGTGCTTTAGTGTGCGTGATCTCTCGCACGAGCAGCTGCAGTGCTTTAGTGTGCGTGATCTCTCGCACTAGCATCTGCAGTGCTTTAGTGTGCGTGATCTCTCGCACGAGCAGCTGCAGTGCTTTAGTGTGCGTGATCTCGCGCACGAGCAGCTGCAGTGCTTTAGTGTGTGTGATCTCTCGCACTAGCAGCTGCAGTGCTTTAGTGTGCGTGATCTCTCGCACGAGCAGCTGCAGTGCTTTAGTGTGCGTGATCTCTCGCACGAGCAGCTGCAGTGCTTTAGTGTGCGTGATCTCTCGCACGAGCAGCTGCAGTGCTTTAGTGTGCGTGATCTCTCGCACGACCTGCTGCAGTGCTTTAGTGTGCGTGATCTCTCGCACGAGCAGCTGCAGTGCTTTAGTGTGTGTGTGATCTCTCGCACGAGCAGCTGCAGTGCTTTAGTGTGCGTGATCTCTCACACGTGCAGCTGCAGTGCTTTAGTGTGCGTGATCTCTCGCACGAGCAGCTGCAGTGCTTTAGTGTGTGTGTGTGATCTCTCGCACGAGCAGCTGCAGTGCTTTAGTGTGCGTGATCTCTCGCACGAGCAGCTGCAGTGCTTTAGTGTGCGTGATCTCTCACACGAGCAGCTGCAGTGCTTTAGTGTGCGTGATCTCTCGCACGAGCAGCTGCAGTGCTTTAGTGTGTGTGTGTGATCTCTATCACGAGCAGCTGCAGTGCTTTAGTGTGTGTGATCTCTCGCACGAGCAGCTGCAGTGCTTTAGTGTGCGTGATCTCTCGCACGAGCAGCTGCAGTGCTTTAGTGTGTGTGTGTGTGATCTCTCTCACGAGCAGCTGCAGTGCTTTAGTGTGCATGATCTCTCTCACGAGCAGCTGCAGTGCTTTAGTGTGTATGATCTCTCGCACGAGCAGCTGCAGTGCTTTAGTGTGTGTGAGATCTCTCTCACGAGCAGCTGCAGTGCTTTAGTGTGCATGATCTCTCTCACGAGCAGCTGCAGTGCTTTAGTGTGCATGATCTCTCTCACGAGCAGCTGCAGTGCTTTAGTGTGTGTGAGATCTCTCTCACGAGCAGCTGCAGTGCTTTAGTGTGCATGATCTCTCTCACGAGCAGCTGCAGTGCTTTAGTGTGTATGATCTCTCTCACGAGCAGCTGCAGTGCTTTAGTGTGTATGATCTCTCGCACGAGCAGCTGCAGTGCTTTAGTGTGTGTGAGATCTCTCTCACGAGCAGCTGCAGTGCTTTAGTGTGTGTGTGAGATCTCTCACGAGCAGCTGCAGTGCTTTAGTGTGTGTGAGATCTCTCTCACGAGCAGCTGCAGTGCTTTAGTGTGTGTGTGATCTCTCGCACGAGCAGCTGCAGTGCTTTAGTGTGTATGATCTCTCGCACAAGCAGCTGCAGTGCTTTAGTGTGTGTGATCTCTCTCACAAGCAGCTGCAGTGCTTTAGTGTGTGTGTGATCTCTCTCACGAGCAGCTGCAGTGCTTTAGTGTGCATGATCTCTTGCACGAGCAGCTGCAGTGCTTTAGTGTGCATGATCTCTTGCACGAGCAGCTGCAGTGCTTTAGTGTGCATGATCTCTCTCACGAGCAGCTGCAGTGCTTTAGTGTGCATGATCTCTCTCACGAGCAGCTGCAGTGCTTTAGTGTGTGTGATCTCTCGCACGAGCAGCTGCAGTGCTTTAGTGTGTGTGATCTCTCTCACGAGCAGCTGCAGTGCTTTAGTGTGTGTGTGATCTCTCGCACGAGCAGCTGCAGTGCTTTAGTGTGTGTGTGTGTGATCTCTCGCACGAGCAGCTGCAGTGCTTTAGTGTGCATGATCTCTCTCACGAGCAGCTGCAGTGCTTTAGTGTGTATGATCTCTCTCACGAGCAGCTGCAGTGCTTTAGTGTGTGTGATCTCTCTCACGAGCAGCTGCAGTGCTTTAGTGTGCATGATCTCTCTCACGAGCAGCTGCAGTGCTTTAGTGTGTATGATCTCTCTCACGAGCAGCTGCAGTGCTTTAGTGTGCATGATCTCTCTCACGAGCAGCTGCAGTGCTTTAGTGTGCATGATCTCTCTCACGAGCAGCTGCAGTGCTTTAGTGTGTGTGATCTCTCGCACGAGCAGCTGCAGTGCTTTAGTGTGTGTGATCTCTCTCACGAGCAGCTGCAGTGCTTTAGTGTGTGTGTGATCTCTCGCACGAGCAGCTGCAGTGCTTTAGTGTGTGTGATCTCTTGCACGAGCAGCTGCAGTGCTTTAGTGTGCATGATCTCTCTCACGAGCAGCTGCAGTGCTTTAGTGTGCATGATCTCTCGCACGAGCAGCTGCAGTGCTTTAGTGTGTGTGATCTCTCGCACGAGCAGCTGCAGTGCTTTAGTGTGCATGATCTCTCTCACGAGCAGCTGCAGTGCTTTAGTGTGCATGATCTCTCTCACGAGCAGCTGCAGTGCTTTAGTGTGTATGATCTCTCGCACGAGCAGCTGCAGTGCTTTAATGTGCATTATCTCTCGCACGAGCAGCTGCAGTGCTTTAGTGTGCATGATCTCTCGCACGAGCAGCTGCAGTGCTTTAGTGTGCATGATCTCTCGCACGAGCAGCTGCAGTGCTTTAGTGTGCATGATCTCTCGCACGAGCAGCTGCAGTGCTTTAGTGTGCATGATCTCTCGCACGAGCAGCTGCAGTGCTTTAGTGTGTATGATCTCTCGCACGAGCAGCTGCAGTGCTTTAGTGTGCATGATCTCTCGCACGAGCAGCTGCAGTGCTTTAGTGTGCATGATCTCTTGCACGAGCAGCTGCAGTGCTTTAGTGTGCATGATCTCTCTCACGAGCAGCTGCAGTGCTTTAGTGTGCATGATCTCTCTCACGAGCAGCTGCAGTGCTTTAGTGTGTGTGATCTCTCGCACGAGCAGCTGCAGTGCTTTAGTGTGCATGATCTCTCTCACGAGCAGCTGCAGTGCTTTAGTGTGCATGATCTCTTGCACGAGCAGCTGCAGTGCTTTAGTGTGCATGATCTCTCTCACGAGCAGCTGCAGTGCTTTAGTGTGCATGATCTCTTGCACGAGCAGCTGCAGTGCTTTAGTGTGCATGATCTCTCTCACGAGCAGCTGCAGTGCTTTAGTGTGTGTGATCTCTCGCACGAGCAGCTGCAGTGCTTTAGTGTGTGTGATCTCTCGCACGAGCAGCTGCAGTGCTTTAGTGTGTGTGATCTCTCTCACGAGCAGCTGCAGTGCTTTAGTGTGTGTGATCTCTCGCACGAGCAGCTGCAGTGCTTTAGTGTGCATGATCTCTCTCACGAGCAGCTGCAGTGCTTTAGTGTGTATGATCTCTCTCACGAGCAGCTGCAGTGCTTTAGTGTGTGTGATCTCTCGCACGAGCAGCTGCAGTGCTTTAGTGTGCATGATCTCTCTCACGAGCAGCTGCAGTGCTTTAGTGTGCATGATCTCTCTCACGAGCAGCTGCAGTGCTTTAGTGTGTATGATCTCTCGCACGAGCAGCTGCAGTGCTTTAGTGTGTATGATCTCTCGCACGAGCAGCTGCAGTGCTTTAATGTGCATTATCTCTCGCACGAGCAGCTGCAGTGCTTTAGTATGTGAGATCTCTCGCACGAGCAGCTGCAGTGCTTTAGTGTGTATGATCTCTCTCACGAGCAGCTGCAGTGCTTTAGTGTGTATGATCTCTCGCACGAGCAGCTGCAGTGCTTTAGTGTGCATGATCTCTCGCACGAGCAGCTGCAGTGCTTTAGTGTGTGTGTGATCTCTCGCACGAGCAGCTGCAGTGCTTTAGTGTGTGTGATCTCTCGCACGAGCAGCTGCAGTGCTTTAGTGTGCGTGATCTCGCGCACGAGCAGCTGCAGTGCTTTAGTGTGTGTGATCTTGCGCACGAGCAGCTGCAGTGCTTTAGTGTGTATGATCTCTCTCACGAGCAGCTGCAGTGCTTTAGTGTGTGATCTCGCGCACGAGCAGCTGCAGTGCTTTAGTGTGTGTGTGATCTCTCGCACGAGCAGCTGCAGTGCTTTAGTATGTGTGTGTGATCTCTCGCACGAGCAGCTGCAGTGCTTTAGTGTGTGTGTGATCTCTCGCACGAGCATCTGCAGTGCTTTAGTGTGCGTGATCTCTCGCACGAGCAGCTGCAGTGCTTTAGTGTGCGTGATCTCTCGCACTAGCATCTGCAGTGCTTTAGTGTGCGTGATCTCTCGCACGAGCAGCTGCAGTGCTTTAGTGTGCGTGATCTCGCGCACGAGCAGCTGCAGTGCTTTAGTGTGTGTGATCTCTCGCACTAGCAGCTGCAGTGCTTTAGTGTGCGTGATCTCTCGCACGAGCAGCTGCAGTGCTTTAGTGTGCGTGATCTCTCGCACGAGCAGCTGCAGTGCTTTAGTGTGCGTGATCTCTCGCACGAGCAGCTGCAGTGCTTTAGTGTGCGTGATCTCTCGCACGAGCAGCTGCAGTGCTTTAGTGTGCGTGATCTCTCGCACGAACAGCTGCAGTGCTTTAGTGTGCGTGATCTCTCGCACGAGCAGCTGCAGTGCTTTAGTGTGCGTGATCTCTCGCACGAGCAGCTGCAGTGCTTTAGTGTGCGTGATCTCTCGCACGAGCAGCTGCAGTGCTTTAGTGTGCGTGATCTCTCGCACGAGCAGCTGCAGTGCTTTAGTGTGCGTGATCTCTCGCACGAGCAGCTGCAGTGCTTTAGTGTGCGTGATCTCTCGCACTAGCAGCTGCAGTGCTTTAGTGTGCGTGATCTCTCGCACTAGCAGCTGCAGTGCTTTAGTGTGCATGATCTCTCTCACGAGCAGCTGCAGTGCTTTAGTGTGCGTGATCTCTTGCACTAGCAGCTGCAGTGCTTTAGTGTGCGTGATCTCTCGCACGAGCAGCTGCAGTGCTTTAGTGTGCGTGATCTCTCGCACGAGCAGCTGCAGTGCTTTAGTGTGCGTGATCTCTTGCACGAGCAGCTGCAGTGCTTTAGTGTGCGTGATCTCTCGCACTAGCAGCTGCAGTGCTTTAGTGTGCGTGATCTCTCGCACTAGCAGCTGCAGTGCTTTAGTGTGCATGATCTCTCTCACGAGCAGCTGCAGTGCTTTAGTGTGCGTGATCTCTTGCACTAGCAGCTGCAGTGCTTTAGTGTGCGTGATCTCTCGCACGAGCAGCTGCAGTGCTTTAGTGTGCGTGATCTCTCGCACGAGCAGCTGCAGTGCTTTAGTGTGCGTGATCTCTTGCACGAGCAGCTGCAGTGCTTTAGTGTGCGTGATCTCTCGCACGAGCAGCTGCAGTGCTTTAGTGTGCATGATCTCTCTCACGAGCAGCTGCAGTGCTTTAGTGTGCGTGATCTCTTGCACTAGCAGCTGCAGTGCTTTAGTGTGTGTGTGTGTGTGTGTGTGTGTGTGTGTGATCTCTCGCACGAGCAGCTGCAGTGCTTTAGTGTGCGTGATCTCTCGCACGAGCAGCTGCAGTGCTTTAGTGTGCGTGATCTCTCTCACGAGCAGCTGCAGTGCTTTAGTGTGTATGATCTCTCTCACGAGCAGCTGCAGTGCTTTAGTGTGTGTGATCTCTCGCACGAGCAGCTGCAGTGCTTTAGTGTGTGTGTGTGATCTCTCGCACGAGCAGCTGCAGTGCTTTAGTGTGCATGATCTCTCTCACGAGCAGCTGCAGTGCTTTAGTGTGCATGATCTCTCTCACGAGCAGCTGCAGTGCTTTAGTGTGCGTGATCTCTCGCACGAGCAGCTGCAGTGCTTTAGTGTGCGTGATCTCTCGCACGAGCAGCTGCAGTGCTTTAGTGTGCGTGATCTCTCGCACGAGCAGCTGCAGTGCTTTAGTGTGCGTGATCTCTCGCACGAGCAGCTGCAGTGCTTTAGTGTGCATGATCTCTCACACGAGCAGCTGCAGTGCTTTAGTGTGCGTGATCTCTCGCACTAGCAGCTGCAGTGCTTTAGTGTGCATTATCTCTCGCACGAGCAGCTGCAGTGCTTTAGTGTGCATGAGTGCATGTAAACACGACTGATATCTGTGCATGTGAGGAGAAGAGAATACAGTGATGATGCTCCATATCAGATCCGTTCTGTTCCTGGTCAGTACATTAGGAATAAGCAGTTTGGTGCATCATTCAGGTTTAACTTTACAAACTGAATCTTTCCAATGAATTGAATGGAAACAGAACGGTGAATCCGGACTCATCCGCGCATGCTAACTCTCAGCTGCGTGTGTGCTCGCGTCCTGAGTAACGCTCTCTTATTCTCTTAACGCTCCTCTTGCTCTGGACAGAGGTCAGACCCGCCTCAGGTAAGACCAATCCCACATCATCCAGGGATGGCAGGAAATCATTCCTCCCTAATCAGTCTGTTAGACTCATCCCAGAAACGGCACTGAAGTGACTGATAGCCGTGTGTTCGCGTAAGGTGACGGTTCTAGAGATGTCGTGTTTCTGACTCAAACGCTCAGGTTTGATCCTCATATATCGATCCTGTGCTTCCCAACACACAAGACTTTGAATCGGTCAGTGTTGGAGACATTACTCTGTCAGTCAGGCGCTGATGTCGGTCTCTCGTGTGTGTCTGTGCGTGCGTGTGTGTGTGAGTGAGTGAAAGGTCATTCCACTGTTGATGGTCTAGGACCAGACTTTTATTTAAATGTAGTTTCTTTTAGATTTATACTGGATTTTTTTTGTTTAAAAAAATTAAATGGAAAAATTTGTTTTTACATTTTCCCATTCATTTTCAATGTGGGGTCAATCTGAGGAACTTAACTAATTTTTTACACACCGTTAGAACAGCCACACCGAGCCCAGGGTTTGTGTGTGTGTTTAGATTGTTCAGGAACAGTCCCACAGTGCTAGAGTCTCTCAATGGGGTCGGCCGGACCGATTCAGGGTCACGCTTGTGTTCAGACTGGCTTGATGAACCTGTGAACTGATCGAAAGTTGTGCTCTGCCTGAAAAGTGAAAATAAATCTGACTCCAATGATTCATAATCAAGTTTTTTCTCGTCCATATTTGATGTTCAGTGGACATGAGGTGTGCAGGGAGAACTTAGTGCAGCTACAGTTACAGTGTTTTATTCCATTAAAGCATTAAAACTTTGCTTTTTGATTATTAATATTGAATTATTCTGTGATTTGACAGATGCCGTGCTAATAACAGATCTCAGTTATACAGTGGGGAGAACAAGTATTTGATACACTGCCAATTTTGCAGGTTTTCCTACTTACAAAGCATGTAGAGTCTGTAATGTTTATCATGGGTACTCTTCAACTGTGAGAGACGGAATCTAAAACAAAAATCCAGAAAATCACATTGTATGATTTTTAAATGATTAATTTGCGTTTTATTGAATGACTTAAGAATTTGATCACCTACCAACCAGTAAGAATTCCAGCTCTCACAGACCTGTTAATTTTTCTTTAAGAAGCCCTCCTGTTCTCCACTCATTACCTGTATAAAAGACACCTGTCCACACACTCAATCAAACAGACTCCAACCTCTCCACAATGGCCAAGACCAGAGAGCTGTGTAAGGACATCAGGGATAAAATTGTAGACCTGCACAAGGCTGGGATGGGCTACAGGACAATAGGCAAGCAGCTTGATGAGAAGGCAACAACTGTTGGCGCAATTATTAGAAAATGGAAGAAGTTCAAGATGACGGTCAATCTCCCTCGGTCTGGGGCACTATGCAAGGTCTGACCTCGTGGGGCATCAATAAGTTCATGAGGAAGGTGATGGATCAGCCCAGAACTACACAGCAGGACCTGGTCAATGACCTGAAGAGAGCTGGGACCACAGTCTCAAAGAAAACCATTAGTAACACACTACACCATGGATTAAAATCCTGCAGCACACGCGAGGTCCCCCTGCTCATGCAAGCGCATCTGGATGATCCAGAGGAGGAATGGGAGAAGGTCATGTGGTCTGATGAGACAAAAATAGAGCTTTTTGGTCTAAACTCCAGTCGCCGTGTTTGGAGGAAAAAGAAGAATGAGTACAACCCCAAGAACATCGTCCCAACCGTGAAGCATGGAGGTGGAAACATAATAATTCTTTGGGGATGCTTTTCTGCAAAGGGGACAGTACGACTGCACTATTGAGGGGAGGATGGATGGGGCCATGTATCGCCAGATCTCCTTCCCTCAGTAAGAGCATTGAAGATGGGTCGTGGCTGGGTCTTCCAGCATGACAACGACCCGAAACACACAGCCAGGGCAACTAAGGAGTGGCTCCGTAAGAAGCATCTCAAGGTCCTGGAGTGGCCTAGCCAGTCTCCAGACCTGAACCCAATAGAACATCTGTGGAGGAGCTGAAGTCTGTATTGCCCAGCGACAGCCCCAAAACCTGGAGGATCTGGAGACGGTCTGTGTGGAGGAGTGGGCCAAAATCCCTGCTGCGGTGTGTGTGTGTGTGTGTGTGAGAGAGAGAGTGTGTGCAAACCTGGTCAAGACCTACAGGAAACGTATGATCTCTGTAATTGCAAACAAAGGTTTCTGTACCAAATATTAAGTTCTGCTTTTCTGATGCATCAAATACTTATGTCATGCAATAAAATGCAAATTAATTACTTAATCATACAATGTGATTTTCTGGATTTTTGTTTTAGATTCCGTCACTCACAGTTGAAGTGTACCTATGATAAACATTATAGACCTGGCAGTGTTTCAAATACTTGTTCTCCCCACTGTAGATATAATCGATGCTCGTACAGTAGATTCCTTTCAGGCACAGATGTTGATTTGGTGGTAAATGTTTTCTGCATTAAAAATAAGCGATTAATAAAAGCTCAGTTCTGTTGTTCCAGTCTGTGCTCCATTACTCTGTCCTCTTTCATTCGGTGTCTTCTCTTCCTTTGTCTCCCTCTGAAGCTCCTCGAAAGCATTCGTGGCCGAAGAACCGTGGCAGTTTCTGCCATTTCGTGCTCTATAAGGAGAACAAGGACACCATGGAGGCCATCAACCTCCTCTCCAAGTTCCTCAGGTGCGTCGAGCGCTGTCGTCTGCGGCTGGTAAACACTGATCCCACGTCAGCGCTGTGATCATGTGACCTCACACACGTTCTGTCTGTGTTTCAGGGTCAGGCCCAACATGTTCTCCTACATGGGCACCAAAGACAAGAGGGCCATCACGGTGCAGGAGATCGCCGTGCTGAAGTGAGTGAAGCCGAGCGCCAGATCCGTCACACTCTGCTGAGCGCCAGGAAACGCTCCTGTATTCTGCTCTTCTGTTCCAGGATCAGCGCGGAGAGATTATCTCACCTCAACAAATGCCTCATGAACCTGAAGCTGGGGAACTTCAGCTACAAGAAACATCCACTAAAGCTGGGAGAACTGCAGGGAAACCACTTCACGGTGGTCCTCAGGTGAGAAGCTGAGCTGCTGACCGGTGTCAGAGTGTGTGTGTGAGGATGCTGACCGGTGTCAGAGTGTGTGTGTGAGGATGCTGACCGGTGTCAGAGTGTGTGTGTGAGGATGCTGACCGGTGTCAGAGTGTGTGTGTGAGGATGCTGACCGGTGTCAGAGTGTGTGTGTGAGGATGCTGACCGGTGTCAGAGTGTGTTTGAGGATGCTGACCGGTGTCAGAGTGTGTGTGAGGATGCTTACCGGTGTCAGAGTGTGTGTGTGAGGATGCTGACCGGTGTCAGAGTGTGTGTGTGAGGATGCTGACCGGTGTCAGAGTGTGTGTGTGAGGATGCTGACCGGTGTCAGAGTGTGTGTGTGAGGATGCTGACCGGTGTCAGAGTGTGTGTGTGAGGATGCTGACCGGTGTCAGTGTGTGTTTGTGAGGATGCTGACCGGTGTCAGAGTGTGTGTGTGAGGATGCTGACCGGTGTCAGAGTGTGTGTGTGAGGATGCTGACCGGTGTCAGAGTGTGTGTGAGGATGCTGACCGGTGTCAGAGTGTGTGTGAGGATGCTGACCGGTGTCAGAGTGTGTGTGAGGATGCTGACCGGTGTCAGAGTGTGTGTGAGGAGCTGCACTTTCCCTGCTCCGTCTGAGCCGCTCTGTCTTCACTTAGACAACACGCCTTAATAAGTGTGTGTGACGTCTCTCCTCACAGG
>JAKRKY010000060.1:55000-107500 GCA_023566225.1 Romanogobio albipinnatus
GTGGTGGTGTTAGAGTGGTGGTGTTAGAGCCGCATTACCTCTGGCCGGTGTTAGAGCTCGAGCGTTTGTTCTGATGGTTTGTGTTTCTCCACAGGGAGCTGATCCAGTACGACGATCCGCGAGTGCCTCTCGTTCACACAGATGTGGAGAAATTAGAAAACGCTCCAGCTCCAGTCTACCTCAAAGGTCCAGAACACACACACACACACACACCTAACTCAGCAGGGATGTCCGGTACTCTCGCTGCATCAGTCTGCTTCTGTTTCCAGACATTGATCATGCCAGAACACGAATCTGCAATAATGATCTGATTACCGCATTGCCTCAAATAAAGCCTGTAGTTAATTAAACGCCGGGCCTCTGATAGTGGCCGGGGGCGTGGCCGGGGGCGTGGCCAGCACCAACAGATAAAGGCCAGTCTCAAATTAAGGCCGGGGTAAAATTATTTCCTTTCATTTCATGTGCATTCAAGTTCAGCGTAATGTGCAGTAGAGTGATGCAGAAGCAGCGAAACCATCGGGACCATCACCCCCCGCTGGGAGACTCAACCCTGCTCTCTTCTGTACTTCACCCTAACCCTGCAGGGATTGACCTGGAGATTAAACAGAGGATATAACTGATCATATCTGGCGTCTGAGAGATGAGACGTGTGTTAGTCTGGGAAATACACAAATGATCTGGGCAGTCTCTGAGCCTCTGGGCTTTTTTACACTTATCTTACTCTGCATTTAACTCAAAATATTCTATTTTGTACAAGAAAACAGCAAAGGCTTCAAAATAAATAATGTTATTGAAATATTGTAAAGTGTCATTTGAACAACACGAACAAACGTTTAAAAAACAATAAGCAAAATCAACATTGATCAGCTCCATAACGGATTGAGTTCTGGGTCACAGAGGGAGTTCTGGGTCACAGAGGGAGTTCTGGGTCACAGAGGGAGTTCTGGGTCACAGAGGGAGTTCTGCGTCACAGAGGGAGTTCTGGGTCACAGAGGGAGTTCTGGGTCACAGAGGGAGTTCTGGGTCACAGAGGGAGTTCTGCGTCACAGAGGGAGTTCTGGGTCACAGAGGGAGTTCTGCGTCACAGAGGGAGTTCTGGGTCACAGAGGGAGTTCTGGGTCACAGAGGGAGTTCTGGGTCACAGAGGGAGTTCTGGGTCACAGAGGGAGTTCTGCGTCACAGAGGGAGTTCTGCGTCACAGAGGGAGTTCTGCGTCACTGAGGGAGTTCTGGGTCACAGAGGGAGTTCTGCGTCACAGAGGGAGTTCTGGGTCACAGAGGGAGTTCTGGGTCACAGAGGGAGTTCTGCGTCACAGAGGGAGTTCTGGGTCACAGAGGGAGTTCTGCGTCACTGAGGGAGTTCTGCGTCACAGAGGGAGTTCTGGGTCACAGAGGGAGTTCTGGGTCACAGAGGGAGTTCTGGGTCACAGAGGGAGTTCTGCGTCACTGAGGGAGTTCTGGGTCACAGAGGGAGTTCTGCGTCACAGAGGGAGTTCTGGGTCACAGAGGGAGTTCTGGGTCACAGAGGGAGTTCTGGGTCACAGAGGGAGTTCTGGGTCACAGAGGGAGTTCTGCGTCACTGAGGGAGTTCTGGGTCACAGAGGGAGTTCTGCGTCACAGAGGGAGTTCTGGGTCACAGAGGGAGTTCTGCGTCACAGAGGGAGTTCTGGGTCACAGAGGGAGTTCTGGGTCACAGAGGGAGTTCTGGGTCACAGAGGGAGTTCTGGGTCACAGAGGGAGTTCTGCGTCACTGAGGGAGTTCTGCGTCACAGAGGGAGTTCTGGGTCACAGAGGGAGTTCTGCGTCACAGAGGGAGTTCTGGGTCACAGAGGGAGTTCTGCGTCACAGAGGGAGTTCTGGGTCACAGAGGGAGTTCTGCGTCACAGAGGGAGTTCTGGGTCACAGAGGGAGTTCTGGGTCACAGAGGGAGTTCTGGGTCACAGAGGGAGTTCTGCGTCACTGAGGGAGTTCTGCGTCACAGAGGGAGTTCTGGGTCACAGAGGGAGTTCTGCGTCACAGAGGGAGTTCTGGGTCACAGAGGGAGTTCTGCGTCACAGAGGGAGTTCTGGGTCACAGAGGGAGTTCTGGGTCACAGAGGGAGTTCTGCGTCACTGAGGGAGTTCTGCGTCACAGAGGGAGTTCTGCGTCACAGAGGGAGTTCTGCGTCACTGAGGGAGTTCTGCGTCACAGAGGGAGTTCTGCGTCACAGAGGGAGTTCTGGGTCACAGAGGGAGTTCTTGGTCACAGAGGGAATTCTGCGTCACAGAGGGAGTTCTGGGTCACAGAGGGAGTTCTGGGTCACAGAGGGAGTTCTGGGTCACAGAGGGAGTTCTGCGTCACAGAGGGAGTTCTGGGTCACTGAGGGAGTTCTGGGTCACAGAGGGAATTCTGCGTCACAGAGGGAGTTCTGGGTCACAGAGGGAGTTCTGGGTCACAGAGGGAGTTCTGCGTCACAGAGGGAGTTCTGGGTCACAGAGGGAGTTCTGGGTCACAGAGGGAGTTCTGGGTCACAGAGGGAGTTCTGCGTCACAGAGGGAGTTCTGCGTCACAGAGGGAGTTCTGGGTCACAGAGGGAGTTCTGCGTCACAGAGGGAGTTCTGCGTCACAGAGGGAGTTCTGCGTCACAGAGGGAGTTCTGGGTCACAGAGGGAGTTCTGGGTCACAGAGGGAGTTCTGCGTCACAGGGAGTTCTGGGTCACAGAGGGAGTTCTGCGTCACAGAGGGAGTTCTGCGTCACAGAGGGAGTTCTGGGTCACAGAGGGAGTTCTGCGTCACAGAGGGAGTTCTGCGTCACAGAGGGAGTTCTGGGTCACAGAGGGAGTTCTGGGTCACAGAGGGAGTTCTGCGTCACTGAGGGAGTTCTGGGTCACAGGGAGTTCTGGGTCACAGAGGGAGTTCTGCGTCACAGAGGGAGTTCTGCGTCACAGAGGGAGTTCTGCGTCACAGAGGGAGTTCTGCGTCACAGAGGGAGTTCTGCGTCACAGAGGGAGTTCTGGGTCACAGAGGGAGTTCTGGGTCACAGAGGGAGTTCTGCGTCACAGAGGGAGTTCTGGGTCACAGAGGGAGTTCTGCGTCACAGAGGGAGTTCTGCGTCACAGAGGGAGTTCTGGGTCACAGAGGGAGTTCTGCGTCACAGAGGGAGTTCTGGGTCACAGAGGGAGTTCTGGGTCACAGAGGGAGTTCTGCGTCACAGAGGGAGTTCTGCGTCACAGAGGGAGTTCTGGGTCACAGAGGGAGTTCTGCGTCACTGAGGGAGTTCTGCGTCACAGAGGGAGTTCTGGGTCACAGAGGGAGTTCTGCGTCACAGAGGGAGTTCTGGGTCACAGAGGGAGTTCTGGGTCACAGAGGGAGTTCTGCGTCACAGAGGGAGTTCTGGGTCACAGAGGGAGTTCTGGGTCACAGAGGGAGTTCTGGGTCACAGAGGGAGTTCTGCGTCACTGAGGGAGTTCTGCGTCACAGAGGGAGTTCTGGGTCACAGAGGGAGTTCTGCGTCACTGAGGGAGTTCTGCGTCACAGAGGGAGTTCTGCGTCACAGAGGGAGTTCTGCGTCACTGAGGGAGTTCTGCGTCACAGAGGGAGTTCTGCGTCACAGAGGGAGTTCTGGGTCACAGAGGGAGTTCTTGGTCACAGAGGGAGTTCTGCGTCACAGAGGGAGTTCTGGGTCACAGAGGGAGTTCTTGGTCACAGAGGGAGTTCTGGGTCACAGAGGGAGTTCTGCGTCACAGAGGGAGTTCTGGGTCACAGAGGGAGTTCTGGGTCACAGAGGGAGTTCTGCGTCACAGAGGGAGTTCTGGGTCACAGAGGGAGTTCTGGGTCACAGAGGGAGTTCTGCGTCACAGAGGGAGTTCTGCGTCACAGAGGGAGTTCTGGGTCACAGAGGGAGTTCTGGGTCACAGAGGGAGTTCTGCGTCACTGAGGGAGTTCTGCGTCACAGAGGGAGTTCTGGGTCACAGAGGGAGTTCTGCGTCACAGAGGGAGTTCTGGGTCACAGAGGGAGTTCTGCGTCACAGAGGGAGTTCTGGGTCACAGAGGGAGTTCTGGGTCACAGAGGGAGTTCTGGGTCACAGAGGGAGTTCTGCGTCACTGAGGGAGTTCTGCGTCACAGAGGGAGTTCTGGGTCACAGAGGGAGTTCTGCGTCACAGAGGGAGTTCTGGGTCACAGAGGGAGTTCTGGGTCACAGAGGGAGTTCTGCGTCACTGAGGGAGTTCTGCGTCACTGAGGGAGTTCTGGGTCACAGAGGGAGTTCTGCGTCACAGAGGGAGTTCTGGGTCACAGAGGGAGTTCTGCGTCACAGAGGGAGTTCTGGGTCACAGAGGGAGTTCTGCGTCACTGAGGGAGTTCTGCGTCACAGAGGGAGTTCTGCGTCACAGAGGGAGTTCTGCGTCACTGAGGGAGTTCTGCGTCACAGAGGGAGTTCTGCGTCACAGAGGGAGTTCTGGGTCACAGAGGGAGTTCTTGGTCACAGAGGGAATTCTGCGTCACAGAGGGAGTTCTGGGTCACAGAGGGAGTTCTGGGTCACAGAGGGAGTTCTGGGTCACAGAGGGAGTTCTGCGTCACAGAGGGAGTTCTGGGTCACAGAGGGAATTCTGCGTCACAGAGGGAGTTCTGGGTCACAGAGGGAGTTCTGGGTCACAGGGGGAGTTCTGGGTCACAGGGGGAGTTCTGCGTCACAGGGGGAGTTCTGCGTCACAGGGGGAGTTCTGCGTCACAGGGGGAGTTCTGCGTCACAGGGGGAGTTCTGCGTCACAGGGGGAGTTCTGGGTCACGGGGAGTTCTGGGTCACAGGGGGAGTTCTGGGTCACAGAGGGAGTTCTGGGTCACAGAGGGAGTTCTGCGTCACAGAGGGAGTTCTGCGTCACAGAGGGAGTTCTGGGTCACAGAGGGAGTTCTTGGTCACAGAGGGAATTCTGCGTCACAGAGGGAGTTCTGGGTCACAGAGGGAGTTCTGGGTCACAGAGGGAGTTCTGGGTCACAGAGGGAGTTCTGCGTCACAGAGGGAGTTCTGGGTCACTGAGGGAGTTCTGGGTCACAGAGGGAATTCTGCGTCACAGAGGGAGTTCTGGGTCACAGAGGGAGTTCTGGGTCACAGAGGGAGTTCTGCGTCACAGAGGGAGTTCTGGGTCACAGAGGGAGTTCTGCGTCACAGAGGGAGTTCTGGGTCACAGAGGGAGTTCTGCGTCACAGAGGGAGTTCTGGGTCACAGAGGGAGTTCTGCCTCAGAGGGAGTTCTGCGTCACAGAGGGAGTTCTGGGTCACAGAGGGAGTTCTGGGTCACAGAGGGAGTTCTGCGTCACAGAGGGAGTTCTGGGTCACAGAGGGAGTTCTGCGTCACAGAGGGAGTTCTGGGTCACAGAGGGAGTTCTGGGTCACAGAGGGAGTTCTGCGTCACAGAGGGAGTTCTGCGTCACAGAGGGAGTTCTGCGTCACAGAGGGAGTTCTGGGTCTGAGCGGAAAGAGCTTCAGAAATGAGCGGATCTCCAGAAAGGCCTTGATCTCCACTGGAGGAAATATTACCTCTACGCACACACCACACAATATGACCTCATGCATGTTTTAAAAACCTAATTCAACTTATAAATAATACTTTTTAATGGGCCACTTAAAATGTTTATTACAAATAAATTATTAAATTCTAAAAATGAACAAAAATGTGCATTGCATTTGCAATCCTTTGAAACCCCCCCACTCCCACCCCTGATGATATCTGTCCTCTGGAGCGCTGTCGCTTTTCATTTAAAACGCTTTTATTTAAAACAATTATTTTTTTCAAATAGATGGAATTTGAAACACAGGCCTGACTCTAATTCTCTCTGACGTGTGTGTGTGTGTGTGTGTGTGTGTGTGTGTGTCTCTACAGAAGGGAAGTACCGGGCGCTGAAGATGGAGTTTTCTCTGCCGTCCTCCACTTACGCCACGATGGCGGTCAGAGAAGTGCTGAAGATGGACACCAGCATCAAGAATCAGACTCTGCTCAACACCAGCTGGCTGAACTGACCACACACACACACACACACACACACACACACACACACACGTTAGTCTTTGTGACAGTGAAGAGACTCTGATTGTTATATTTTATTATTTTTTAAAGCTCTGCCAGATGATAACGACCGTTATTACGTGTGTTTCCAGAACTTCAGCATAAACTGAGCTTTGAGCAGGAAATGAACACATTCTGGTTCTTGTGCGATTAATTTTGCTATTATTGTGAAATGTTTGATTTCTGCTGAATACTGAATATTCCACTGTGAATATTTGAATCTGAATAAATGAATCGGCCTGGTATGTCAGTGGTTTACTTCATCTGTGTGTGTGTGTGTGTGTGTGTGTCAGAGGTTTACTTCATCTGTGTGTGTGTGTGTGTGTGTGTGTCAGTGGTTTACTTCATCTGTGTGTGTCAGTGGTTTACTTCATCTGTGTGTGTGTCAGTGGTTTACTTCATCTGTGTGTGTGTCAGTGGTTTACTTCATCTGTGCGTGTGTCAGTGGTTTACTTCATCTGTGTGTGTGTCAGTGGTTTACTTCATCTGTGTGTGTGTGTGTCAGTGGTTTACTTCATCTGTGTGTGTCAGTGGTTTACTTCATCTGTGTGTGTGTCAGTGGTTTACTTCATCTGTGTGTGTGTGTGTCAGTGGTTTACTTAATCTGTGTGTGTCAGTGGTTTACTTCATCTGTGCGTGTGTGTGTCAGTGGTTTACTTCATCTGTGTGTGTGTCAGTGGTTTACTTCATCTGTGTGTGTGTGTCAGTGGTTTACATCATCTGTGTGTGTCAGTGGTTTACTTCATCTGTGTGTGTGTGTGTGTCAGTGGTTTACTTCATCTGTGTGTGTGTCAGTGGTTTACTTCATCTGTGTGTGTGTCAGTGGTTTACTTCATCTGTGTGTGTGTGTGTGTGTCAGTGGTTTACTTCATCTGTGTGTGTCAGTGGTTTACTTCATCTGTGTGTGTGTCAGTGGTTTACTTCATCTGTGTGTGTCAGTGGTTTACTTCATCTGTGTGTGTGTGTGTGTCAGTGGTTTACTTCATCTGTGTGTGTGTGTGTCAGTGGTTTACTTCATCTGTGTGTGTGTGCCAGTGGTTTACTTCATCTGTGCGTGTGTGTGTGTCAGTGGTTTACTTCATCTGTGCGTGTGTGTGTCAGTGGTTTACTTCATCTGTGTGTGTGTGTGTGTGTGTGTGTGTCAGTGGTTTACTTCATCTGTGTGTGTCAGTGGTTTACTTCATCTGTGTGTGTCAGTGGTTTACTTCATCTCTGTGTGTGTGTGTGTCAGTGGTTTACTTCATCTGTGTGTGTGTGTGTGTGTGTCAGTGGTTTACTTCATCTGTGCGTGTGTGTGTGTGTCAGTGGTTTACTTCATCTGTGTGTGTGTGTCAGTGGTTTACTTCATCTGTGTGTGTGTGTGTCAGTGGTTTACTTAATCTGTGTGTGTGTCAGTGGTTTACTTCATCTGTGTGTGTGTCAGTGGTTAACTTAATCTGTGTGTGTGTGTGTCAGTGGTTTACTTCATCTGTGTGTGTGTCAGTGGTTTACTTCATCTGTGTGTGTGTGTGTCAGTGGTTTACTTAATCTGTGTGTGTGTGTGTCAGTGGTTTACTTCATCTGTCTGTGTGTGTGTCAGTGGTTTACTTCATCTGTGTGTGTGTGTGTGTGTGTCAGTGGTTTACTTCATCTGTCTGTGTGTGTGTCAGTGGTTTACTTCATCTGTGTGTGTGTGTGTGTGTGTCAGTGGTTTACTTCATCTGTGTGTGTGTCAGTGGTTTACTTCATCTGTGTGTGTGTGTCAGTGGTTTATTTCATCTGTGCGTGTGTGTCAGTGGTTTACTTCATCTGTGTGTGTGTGTCAGTGGTTTACTTCATCTGTGTGTGTGTGTGTGTCAGTGGTTTACTTCATCTGTGTGTGTGTGTGTCAGTGGCTTACTTCATCTGTGTGTGTGTGTGTCAGTGGTTTACTTCATCTGTGTGTGTGTGTGTCAGTGGTTTACTTCATCTGTGCGTGTGTGTCAGTGGTTTACTTCATCTGTGTGTGTGTGTGTGTGTGTGTCAGTGGTTTACTTCATCTGTGTGTGTGTGTCAGTGGTTTATTTCATCTGTGTGTGTGTGTCAGTGGTTTACTTCATCTGTGTGTGTGTGTGTCAGTGGTTTACTTCATCTGTGTGTGTGTGTGTGTCAGTGGTTTATTTCATCTGTGTGTGTGTGTCAGTGGTTTACTTAATCTGTGTGTGTGTGTCAGTGGTTTACTTCATCTGTGTGTGTGTGTCAGTGGTTTATTTCATCTGTGTGTGTGTGTGTGTGTGTCAGTGGTTTACTTCATCTGTGTGTGTCAGTGGTTTACTTCATCTGTGTGTGTCAGTGGTTTACTTCATCTGTGTGTGTGTGTGTCAGTGGTTTACTTCATCTGTGTGTGTGTGTGTGTGTTTGTGTGTCAGTGGTTTACTTCATCTGTGCGTGTGTGTGTGTGTCAGTGGTTTACTTCATCTGTGTGTGTGTGTCAGTGGTTTACTTCATCTGTGTGTGTGTGTGTCAGTGGTTTACTTAATCTGTGTGTGTGTCAGTGGTTTACTTAATCTGTGTGTGTGTCAGTGGTTTACTTCATCTGTGTGTGTGTCAGTGGTTAACTTCATCTGTGTGTGTGTGTGTGTGTGTGTGTCAGTGGTTTACTTCATCTGTGTGTGTGTGTGTCAGTGGTTTACTTAATCTGTGTGTGTGTGTGTGTGTGTCAGTGGTTTACTTAATCTGTGTGTGTGTGTGTGTGTGTCAGTGGTTTACTTCATCTGTCTGTGTGTGTGTCAGTGGTTTACTTCATCTGTGTGTGTGTGTGTGTGTCAGTGGTTTATTTCATCTGTGCGTGTGTGTCAGTGGTTTACTTCATCTGTGTGTGTGTGTCAGTGGTTTACTTCATCTGTGTGTGTGTGTGTGTCAGTGGTTTACTTCATCTGTGTGTGTGTGTGTCAGTGGTTTACTTCATCTGTGTGTGTGTGTGTCAGTGGTTTACTTCATCTGTGTGTGTGTGTGTCAGTGGTTTACTTCATCTGTGCGTGTGTGTCAGTGGTTTACTTCATCTGTGTGTGTGTGTGTGTGTGTGTCAGTGGTTTACTTCATCTGTGTGTGTGTGTCAGTGGTTTATTTCATCTGTGTGTGTGTGTCAGTGGTTTATTTCATCTGTGTGTGTGTGTCAGTGGTTTACTTCATCTGTGTGTGTGTGTGTCAGTGGTTTACTTCATCTGTGTGTGTGTGTGTGTGTGTCAGTGGTTTACTTCATCTGTGTGTGTGTGTCAGTGGTTTACTTCATCTGTGTGTGTGTGTCAGTGGTTTACTTCATCTGTGTGTGTGTGTGTGTCAGTGGTTTATTTCATCTGTGTGTGTGTGTCAGTGGTTTACTTAATCTGTGTGTGTGTGTCAGTGGTTTACTTCATCTGTGTGTGTGTGTCAGTGGTTTATTTCATCTGTGTGTGTGTGTCAGTGGTTTACTTCATCTGTGTGTGTGTGTGTCAGTGGTTTACTTCATCTGTGTGTGTGTGTCAGTGGTTTATTTCATCTGTGTGTGTGTGTCAGTGGTTTACTTCATCTGTGCGTGTGTGTCAGTGGTTTACTTCATCTGTGCGTGTGTGTGTGTCAGTGGTTTACTTCATCTGTGTGTGTGTGTGTGTGTGTGTGTCAGTGGTTTACTTCATCTGTGCGTGTGTGTCAGTGGTTTACTTCATCTGTGTGTGTGTGTGTGTCAGTGGTTTATTTCATCTGTGCGTGTGTGTCAGTGGTTTATTTCATCTGTGTGTGTGTGTGTCAGTGGTTTACTTCATCTGTGTGTGTGTGTGTCAGTGGTTTATTTCATCTGTGCGTGTGTGTCAGTGGTTTACTTCATCTGTGTGTGTGTGTGTCAGTGGTTTACTTCATCTGTGTGTGTGTGTCAGTGGTTTACTTCATCTGTGTGTGTGTGTCAGTGGTTTACTTCATCTGTGTGTGTGTGTGTGTGTGTGTCAGTGGTTTACTTCATCTGTGCGTGTGTGTCAGTGGTTTACTTCATCTGTGTGTGTGTGTCAGTGGTTTATTTCATCTGTGTGTGTGTGTGTCAGTGGTTTACTTCATCTGTGTGTGTGTGTCAGTGGTTTACTTCATCTGTGTGTGTGTCAGTGGTTTACTTCATCTGTGTGTGTGTGTGTGTGTGTGTGTGTGTGTGTGTCAGTGGTTTACTTCATCTGTGTGTGTGTGTGTGTGTGTGTGTGTGTCAGTGGTTTATTTCATCTGTGCGTGTGTGTCAGTGGTTTATTTCATCTGTGTGTGTGTGTGTCAGTGGTTTACTTCATCTGTGTGTGTGTGTCAGTGGTTTACTTCATCTGTGTGTGTGTCAGTGGTTTACTTCATCTGTGTGTGTGTCAGTGGTTTACTTCATCTGTGTGTGTGTGTGTCAGTGGTTTACTTCATCTGTGTGTGTGTGTCAGTGGTTTACTTCATCTGTGTGTGTGTGTCAGTGGTTTACTTCATCTGTGTGTGTGTGTGTGTCGGTGGTTTACTTCATCTGTGTGTGTGTGTCGGTTAGGGTTAAGGTTAGGGTTAGGGTTAGTTAGGGTTAGGGGAATGAAAAATCCAAGATCAGGGGCCCTAAGGTCCCTGAAATGGCTATGCACAGTCCAGCCTTCTGCTGACCACTAAAGGCAGCCCAGGACCAAAACCAGTCAATCCCCTGTGTCACCATATATTCGGTTTATATCTATGAAGCATGTGTCATAATCAATGTTTTATTTATTTATTTATTAATATTGCAGAAGCCAGGAGAGGGGTAAGTAACCACGGTGTATGATACATCAAATGGTATATGTGATAATCACTTTTTAATTTTTTATTTATTAATATTGCAGAAACCACGAGAGGGCTAAGTATACACAGTATATGGTAAGTCATAATAGTTATATATGTAAAATTATGTCCATTTAGTACTATGTGTGTGGATGTAAATCCACCCGCAATCACCCCCGTATCCACTATAGTCTATATATAAAAAAGTGTTTGTTTTATTGTAAGATAGTGATTTATATGTTAGCCATTTATGCCATTTAACCCACGTTATGTTACGTATAATCATGTAATTTTTTTAATATTTTTTTCAGGAGTCCAGGGCTGCGTCCACCAGGGGTATGACAGGCCGGGCTGGATCCGCGAGGGGTGTGGAACCGAGGGTTGACTCGGACACAAGACGAGAGGGGTAGGTTTTGTGGAGTGGGTTATCATAATGGGAGGGTTAGGATTAGGGTTAGGGTTAGGTTAGGGGAAATTACAACATCTCCCCCCAAGCCAGCACTCGTCTGGAAAGGTTTGTAGTAGGGAGAATGAGGAAGGGCACGGGCCGACGCATGTCAGACTATACTATGTCGCCTGTGATTGGCTCCCCTCTAGGAGCAATGCCTTTTTTGGCTTATGGGCCAGGTGGGTAGCTTGTTAATTTTTTCCGTTAGTTTATGAAACTTCTGTTGTTTTGCCTTTTATTTATTATAATGTCAGGTTGGATTATTCTGATGGGTAAGTTTAAGTGTGGTAGTGGGGTCGTGGCTAACCTTTACTGTTGAAAATTATTGTTCTTATTTCTTTTTTGGTTTTTAGGAATTGCGAAGTTTCCGGTCTGAACTTGCCCTGGACCAGCGAACCAAGCCGAAGCCTGATAATCCTGATCCAGCATCGCAACTCCCCCAGAGGTGAAGTATTTTGGTCTATGGTGAAGGTCAACTCGTGAGAGAAATCAATCTGAGAAATCCTATTTTGAAAGGACGAATCAGAAAATGTGCGACCTGTCTGGGACCCACATCTTCCAACGAACCTGTCTGGGTTCGATTCGTCTCCCCATCCCGTCTCTCTGCCAAACCCGAGGGTTAAGAGAGAGACCGGAGGGGATGAGGATCCTCAAACCGATTTGTGGGTCTTTTTTTATTGTAATCTCTTTTATTCAGTTGGGTTAGTCTGACGGGTACGTCCTAGTGTGGTGTTGAGGTCGTGGCTAACCTTTACTGTTGAAAACTATTGTTCTTATTTCTTTTTCTGGTTTTTAGGAATTGCGAAGTTTCCGGTCTGAACTTGCTCTGGACCAGCGAACCAAGCCGAAGCCCGATAATCCTGATCCAGCATCGCAACCCCCCCAGAGGTGAAGTATTTTGGTATATGGTAAAGGTCAAGGTCATATTAGTCGTATGGTTTGAGACCGTTCGATTTAGACGTGCGGAACGTGAATTTGGATTTTTATTCTAAGGTTTTGAGAAAGGTTCTCTGGTAGACAGATGCACTGGTGGGTAGATTTAGTGCAGAAATGGGTTTGTGAGTAAATTCCATTGATTTTTGGGTTTTACAATGGGTAGGGTTAGCGTGGGGGTTGGGATTCTAGTCCATAGGGTTGATGCAGGTGGGTTTACAGCCAGTGGGTCTGTGACGGTTAGGGTTAGTGTAGGAGTAAGGGTCACGTTTAAGTATTTTTTGTCCTATGAAATTTGACTTAGGGTTATAATCAATAGGGTTGACGTGGGTGGGTTTACAGCCAGTGGGTCTGTGATGGTTAGGGTTAGTGTAGGAGTAGGGGTCACGTTATAGTATTTTTTGTCCTATGAAATTTGACTTAGGGTTATAATCAATAGGGTTGACGTGGGTGGGTTTACAGCCAGTGGGTCTGTGATGGTTAGGGTTAGTGTAGGAGTAGGGGTCACGTTATAGTATTTTTTGTCCTATGAAATTTGACTTAGGGTTATAATCAATAGGGTTGACGTGGGTTAGGGTTAGGGTTAGGTTTTTTGAGAAGGCAACGCCTCCCCCCAGACCACCCTTTCGGGCCGTCCAGTTTGGTTTAGGGAGGACGCCGGAAGGCACTGGCCGGCGCATGTTTTTGTTGAGGCTGCTCCACTCTTGCCGCTGGTTATGCCTCCCCCCTCTTTTTCTTTTCAATCACAGTCCTCCTGTTATCTTGTTTTCCCTTCTTTCCACGTCTCCAACCGTCCTATGTTGTCCTCACCCCTACCATTTTACTTGTTTCAAGTCCACGGTAATCCCATTACACCTCTTTATGAAGGTCGTTTTTTTAGGTTTGTGTATATTCAAGTATTTTTATCCTACTCCCCTGTTTGCTAAATACTAAGATAGCTCCAATCTTTTGGGATTATATCTCCCTTACCTGATAAGTAAATTTAGATATGTCCTGATCCTATGTCTCAGAGTTTCGTCCTATCTCCTATTGAGGGTAACCAAGCCCATTTTTCCACAATTACTCCCTCCAGTTGTTTCTAGTGATTATTTTTATAAGCACCCCCCCCCAAAACAGCCTGAGTTCCCTAGAAATCCATGTACCTCTATAAAAAGAACACATCCTCAGTGATGTACCTCAGGATCATTGGGTGTTTCGGCCCTTTAAACACCATACACCCTCCTCCGAGGCGGCCCGCCCAAGGGAGATCAGCCCCCGGCGTGTGTTCCTCCCCATTTAGCTATTCCCCACCCACCTACCCTGCCCTCCCTTTCCCCCGTCCTCCTTTATCAAAACTACAAGTTCCCCTCCACCTCCCTCCAACCACCTCAACCCATCTATAAAAATCCCCTAATGCTACTCATCGATGGAAGACTGGATACCAATTAAGGCCCTTTAATCCAAGGCCACCTTCCCTGCGTGCTGTCCAAGTGGACCCAGAGAGGCTGGATACCTACCCACCCTCCCAAGTAACCCCTTCGTTAACACCGCAAGGTATCCAGGGCTACCCGAGAAAGGCCTGTGACCCGGGGCTCTCATTGGCGGGTACCTAAGCACCAAGCTTCTACCAATGATCCTCCCTAAGGTATGCGAAACCCCATGCCGACATCACACTTACCGTAGCAAGACACAGCCGTAGGGGATCGCATACCCTAACTCCTCTATTTTTCTCCCTCTACCCCTTATCCCTTATCTTCCCATCCCACCTTCCTCCACCATGGTAAGTCCAAAAATTTCTTTACAAAAAATATCCATACACCCCACTCCCTATCCCAAGTTGGTCTCAAACCCCAGTCCCCCTGTTCCCTCACCTCTCCTACTAACCACTCGCCCAATCCCCTCCTTCTGCTTTCAACTCTCCAACCAACCCCCCTCCTTTCCACCACGAGAAGCCCTCAAAACATAAAAATTCATAGACCCCTATCCCAAGCTGGTCTCGAACCCCGGTCCCCGTGTTCCCCCACCCTTCCTACTAACCACTCTCCCACGGCATCCTTCCCTGCCCTCAAAAGGTAAATTTAGATGAACTGTTTCCAAAACCATGTTGTGCGTACAGGGATAGCCCTAATTAATCCTAGAATTACGCTCCCATCCTGTGATGGGTAGGTTTAGGTATGTTAAAGTAATGTCTAATTAGAACTAATTCCCAATCCCCCTTTTTTTTTTTTTTTTTTTTTTTTTTTTTTTTTTTTTTTTTTTTTAGTGAGGGTTAGGTTTAGGCGGGTTGCGAGTACAGGGATAGCCCTAATTAATCCTAGAATTACGCTCTCATCCTGTGATGGGTAGGTTTAGGTATGTTAAAGTAATGTCTAATTAGAACTAATTCCCAATCCCCAGTGAGGGTTAGGTTTAGGCGGGTTGCGAGTACAGGGATAGCCCTAATTGATCCTACAATTACGTCCCCATCCTGTGATGGGTAGGTTTAGGTATGTTAAAGTAATGCCTAGTTAGAACTAATTCCCAATCCCCAGTGAGGGTTAGGTTTAGGCGGGTTGCGAGTACAGGGATAGCCCTAATTGATCCTACCATTACGTCCCCATCCTGTGATGGGTAGGGTTAGGGTTAGGGTTAGGGTTAGGGTTAGGGTTAGGGTTAGGGTTAGGGTTAGGTTAGGGTTAGGTAATAGGCACTTTTGCGAAGTTGAGCCCCCCTGAGTTGAGCCCCCCCCAGTAACTCCGCCCCCTTTGGTCCTAGGGGGAGGAGACTTTGCCTGTATACTAATTTGGCCACGCCCAGTCGATTGGGCGTGGTCCCATCCCTCTAGCTCCTCCCCTTTTTGAGTTATGGAGTTGAGCCCCCAGTTGAGCCCCCCCCTCTAACTCCGCCCCCTTTGGTCTTACAGGGCGGAGACTTTGCCTGTATACTAATTTGGCCACGCCCAGTCGATTGGGCGTGGTCCCATCCTTCTAGCCCCTCCCCTTTTTGAGTTATGGGTTAGGGTTAGGGTTAGGTTTTTGAAAGAATTACAACAGCTCCCCTGGCCTAGAACTGGTCCGGGTCCAAGGGGAGTCTGAGGAAAGGCACGGGCTCGTGGTCTTTTGACCCAACCATCGTCCCCTCTCGGGACTACCATTACTAGGTTCCGGGTCCCTCAAACAAAAACCCTCCCCCCCGGGAGAAATGCTAGACCGGGCCTGGCCCAACACTTCCCCAAACTCTAGAACTAAACCCCCACACGCCCGCACCCTACCCCATGAAAATAAAACCCATCATGTCCTCCTCTCGACCGACTTTAGCAAAAAACATTGGTGGGTGAAGAGCCTCTATCACTGTGACGAGCAGAACTGACCCAGTCTTGGTATATACACACACAAACTCGCTGAACCAGCGTTTTAGCCCGTAGGCATGGAAATCAGCAAGTCCACCTGACGGGTAAGTTCAAAACCCCTACTATGGCTCCCCCCCCACCAAACCCAACGCTCGGCTAGACCGATATGGAGCTGGAAGCCAGCTCCCGGCTCCAGCCGTCGTTCAGGCCGGGAGGCAGACCGAGGAGATAAACCTGCACCCCTGGTCCATCAGGGCTGTGATGGCTAAGATTAGGCAATAAAGGGTGCGAGGGTTAGGGTTAGGTTAGGGGAAATCGATCCAAGATCCGATCCCCGAAGGAATCGGAAATGGTTATGCACTCTCCACCCAACCGCTGACCACTAAAGACGGCTAGAGAGATATATATCATTATTAAAAAATAAAATAGAGGGCTAAAATTGCCATAGGGTTAAAATTGCCAGGGTTCAAATCAAGAGGGCTATAACAACAAGGGTTTAATTTTATAAAAAAACGATGGTTAGGTTTTAGGCAGATGTGGTGAGGGGCATATAACTCCCGTCTGTATGGACATGAGGAGACGCTCGACGTCACAGGGGACGGAGAAAAAATTATGTGGCTCTTCAACATCACTCACAACAATGATGGCGGCCATTTTGACCAACTCGACGCCTGTATGGGCAAAGAGAAAATTTTCCAAGGCTCTGCTACATCACCCACCTTTCAAATGATGGCAGCTGTACTCATTTTTACGGTCTCGTGTCATCCAGGCATACTCTCGCGACGCGTTTCGAACTTTCCCAAGGTTCTCTTCAGGCGAATTGGGATGACAACTGTCTCTGTTCCCTCTCCAACTCCATAGTGGTAGAGGGCTGGGTGCCCCTCCCACTACTAAATACCTTTTCAACACTGTATGGTGCTTCATAAATCGTTTTTTCACTATCAATACATTTATTTTTAATTTTAAAATTTAATAACCATATATAAACAATCATCACCATCTGAAGCTCAGAGTTGGAGGACCTGGCCTGTTAGGGGAAATCGATCCAAGATCCGATCCCCGAAGGAATCGGAAATGGTTATGCACTCTCCACCCAACCGCTGACCACTAAAGACGGCTAGAGAGATATATATCATTATTAAAAAATAAAATAGAGGGCTAAAATTGCCATAGGGTTAAAATTGCCAGGGTTCAAATCAAGAGGGCTATAACAACAAGGGTTTAATTTTATAAAAAAACGATGGTTAGGTTTTAGGCAGATGTGGTGAGGGGCATATAACTCCCGTCTGTATGGACATGAGGAGACGCTCGACGTCACAGGGGACGGAGAAAAAATTATGTGGCTCTTCAACATCACTCACAACAATGATGGCGGCCATTTTGACCAACTCGACGCCTGTATGGGCAAAGAGAAAATTTTCCAAGGCTCTGCTACATCACCCACCTTTCAAATGATGGCAGCTGTACTCATTTTTACGGTCTCGTGT
The DNA here is from genome assembly GCA_023566225.1 of Romanogobio albipinnatus. Lineage (NCBI taxonomy): Eukaryota > Metazoa > Chordata > Actinopteri > Cypriniformes > Gobionidae > Romanogobio > Romanogobio albipinnatus. The sequence continues at coordinate 71,969 of JAKRKY010000060.1, forward strand.
CATCCAGGCATACTCTCGCGACGCGTTTCGAACTTTCCCAAGGTTCTCTTCAGGCGAATTGGGATGACAACTGTCTCTGTTCCCTCTCCAACTCCATAGTGGTAGAGGGCTGGGTGCCCCTCCCACTACTAAATACCTTTTCAACACTGTATGGTGCTTCATAAATCGTTTTTTCACTATCAATACATTTATTTTTAATTTTAAAATTTAATAACCATATATAAACAATCATCACCATCTGAAGCTCAGAGTTGGAGGACCTGGCCTGTTAGGGGAAATCGATCCAAGATCCGATCCCCGAAGGAATCGGAAATGGTTATGCACTCTCCACCCAACCGCTGACCACTAAAGACGGCTAGAGAGATATATATCATTATTAAAAAATAAAATAGAGGGCTAAAATTGCCATAGGGTTAAAATTGCCAGGGTTCAAATCAAGAGGGCTATAACAACAAGGGTTTAATTTTATAAAAAAACGATGGTTAGGTTTTAGGCAGATGTGGTGAGGGGCATATAACTCCCGTCTGTATGGACATGAGGAGACGCTCGACGTCACAGGGGACGGAGAAAAAATTATGTGGCTCTTCAACATCACTCACAACAATGATGGCGGCCATTTTGACCAACTCGACGCCTGTATGGGCAAAGAGAAAATTTTCCAAGGCTCTGCTACATCACCCACCTTTCAAATGATGGCAGCTGTACTCATTTTTACGGTCTCGTGTCATCCAGGCATACTCTCGCGACGCGTTTCGAACTTTCCCAAGGTTCTCTTCAGGCGAATTGGGATGACAACTGTCTCTGTTCCCTCTCCAACTCCATAGTGGTAGAGGGCTGGGTGCCCCTCCCACTACTAAATACCTTTTCAACACTGTATGGTGCTTCATAAATCGTTTTTTCACTATCAATACATTTATTTTTAATTTTAAAATTTAATAACCATATATAAACAATCATCACCATCTGAAGCTCAGAGTTGGAGGACCTGGCCTGTTAGGGGAAATCGATCCAAGATCCGATCCCCGAAGGAATCGGAAATGGTTATGCACTCTCCACCCAACCGCTGACCACTAAAGACGGCTAGAGAGATATATATCATTATTAAAAAATAAAATAGAGGGCTAAAATTGCCATAGGGTTAAAATTGCCAGGGTTCAAATCAAGAGGGCTATAACAACAAGGGTTTAATTTTATAAAAAAACGATGGTTAGGTTTTAGGCAGATGTGGTGAGGGGCATATAACTCCCGTCTGTATGGACATGAGGAGACGCTCGACGTCACAGGGGACGGAGAAAAAATTATGTGGCTCTTCAACATCACTCACAACAATGATGGCGGCCATTTTGACCAACTCGACGCCTGTATGGGCAAAGAGAAAATTTTCCAAGGCTCTGCTACATCACCCACCTTTCAAATGATGGCAGCTGTACTCATTTTTACGGTCTCGTGTCATCCAGGCATACTCTCGCGACGCGTTTCGAACTTTCCCAAGGTTCTCTTCAGGCGAATTGGGATGACAACTGTCTCTGTTCCCTCTCCAACTCCATAGTGGTAGAGGGCTGGGTGCCCCTCCCACTACTAAATACCTTTTCAACACTGTATGGTGCTTCATAAATCGTTTTTTCACTATCAATACATTTATTTTTAATTTTAAAATTTAATAACCATATATAAACAATCATCACCATCTGAAGCTCAGAGTTGGAGGACCTGGCCTGTTAGGGGAAATCGATCCAAGATCCGATCCCCGAAGGAATCGGAAATGGTTATGCACTCTCCACCCAACCGCTGACCACTAAAGACGGCTAGAGAGATATATATCATTATTAAAAAATAAAATAGAGGGCTAAAATTGCCATAGGGTTAAAATTGCCAGGGTTCAAATCAAGAGGGCTATAACAACAAGGGTTTAATTTTATAAAAAAACGATGGTTAGGTTTTAGGCAGATGTGGTGAGGGGCATATAACTCCCGTTAGGGTTAGGGTTAGGGTTAGGGTTAGGGTTAGGGTTAGGGTTAGGGTTAGGGTTAGGGTTAGGGTTAGGGTTAGGGTTAGGGTTAGGGTTAGGGTTAGGGTTAGGGTTAGGGTTAGGGTTAGGTAATAGGGTAAAATGCGAAAGTGCACCCCCCTATAGGGGGGGGTGCACTTCGTTTCTATAGGTCCTAGGAGGCTGAGATTTGGTATATATACTATTTAGAGGGCGCCCGATCGTTTGCACTTGGTTTGGGAGCTCTAGCGCCACCAGGGGCCGAGATATGGTATTGCACCCCCATTTTTTTTGCAGCTACAGATCTGAAATTTTGTGAGTATACTAATTAGAGTATGCCCAGTCGATTGCACTTGGTTCCGTGGCTCTAGCGCCACCAGGTGCCGAGATATGCTATTGCACCCCCTGGTGCACTTTGCTTCCCTTGGTCCTAGAGGGAGGAGATTTGGTATATATACTAATTTTGCCACGCCCAGTCGATTGGGAGTGGTCCTGTACCTCTAGCGCCACCAGGTGCTGAGATATGGTATTGCACCCCCTCTATTATTGCACCTATAGAGGTCAAGTTGGGTGGGACTTAGGTGGGTGAGACTTGTGTTTGAATTGGGTGGGACTTGTGTTTGACTTGGGTGGGACTTAGGTGGGTGGGACTTGTGTTTGACTTGGTTGGGACTTGTGTTTGACTTGGGTGGGTTGGGACTTAGGTGGGTGAGACTTGTGTTTGAATTGGGTGGGACTTGTGTTTGACTTGGGTGGGTTAGGGTTAGGTGGGTGAGACTTGTGTTTGAATTGGGTGGGACTTGTGTTTGACTTGGGTGGGACTAAGGTGGGTTGGACTTGTGTTTGACTTGGGTGGGACTTAGGTGGGTTGGACTTGTGTTTGACTTGGGTGCGACTTAGGTGGGTGGGACTTGTGTTTGACTTGGTTGGGATTTAGGTGGGTGGGACTTGTGTTTGACTTGGTTGGGACTTGTGTTTGACTTGGGTGGGTTGGGACTTAGGTGGGTGAGACTTGTGTTTGAATTGGGTGGGACTTGTGTTTGACTTGGGTGGGACTTAGCTGGGTGGGACTTGTGTTTTTCTTGGGTTAGGGTTAGGTTTAGGGTTAGGTTTAGGTTTAGGTTTAGGTTTAGGTTTAGGTTTAGGTTTGGGTTAGGGTTAGGGTTAGGGTTAGGGTTAGGGTTAGGGTTAGGTTTTTGAAAGAATTACAACAGCTCCCCTGGCCTAGAACTGGTCCGGGTCCAAGGGGAGTCTGAGGAAAGGCACGGGCTCGTGGTCTTTTGACCCAACCATCGTCCCCTCTCGGGACTACCATTACTAGGTTCCGGGTTAGGGTTAGGGTTAGGGTTAGGGTTAGGGTTAGGGTTAGGGTTAGGGTTAGGGTTAGGGTTAGGGTTAGGGTTAGGTAATAGGCACTTTTGCGAAGTTGAGCCCCCCTGAGTTGAGCCCCCCCCAGTAACTCCGCCCCCTTTGGTCCTAGGGGGAGGAGACTTTGCCTGTATACTAATTTGGCCACGCCCAGTCGATTGGGCGTGGTCCCATCCCTCTAGCTCCTCCCCTTTTTGAGTTATGGAGTTGAGCCCCCAGTTGAGCCCCCCCCTCTAACTCCGCCCCCTTTGGTCTTACAGGGCGGAGACTTTGCCTGTATACTAATTTGGTCACGCCCAGTCGATTGGGCGTGGTCCCATCCTTCTAGCCCCTCCCCTTTTTGAGTTATGGGTTAGGGTTAGGTTTAGGGTTGGGGTAGGGTTGGACTTAGGTTAGGGTTAGGGTTAGGGTTAGGTTTTGTAAAATTACAACAGTTCCCCTCTCCCTGAAATCTATGCCCAGGAAGGCGGGGAAACTGAGGAGGTGCACTGGCCGACGCATATTAGACTCTACCGGAAGACCTGGATCTGGCTCCTGTCTAGGAGGAAAGCCTTCTAGTTTGGGCTTTGGACTGGTAGAGAGGTTGTTCGGGTTTGAAATCTGCCTTTAATTTGTTAGGGTTAGGGTTAGGGTTAGGGTTAGGGTTAGGGTTAGGGTTAGGGTTAGGGTTAGGGTTAGGGTTAGGGTTAGGGTTAGGGTTAGGTAATAGGCACTTTTGCGAAGTTGAGCCCCCCTGAGTTGAGCCCCCCCCAGTAACTCCGCCCCCTTTGGTCCTAGGGGGAGGAGACTTTGCCTGTATACTAATTTGGCCACGCCCAGTCGATTGGGCGTGGTCCCATCCCTCTAGCTCCTCCCCTTTTTGAGTTATGGAGTTGAGCCCCCAGTTGAGCCCCCCCCTCTAACTCCGCCCCCTTTGGTCTTACAGGGCGGAGACTTTGCCTGTATACTAATTTGGTCACGCCCAGTCGATTGGGCGTGGTCCCATCCTTCTAGCCCCTCCCCTTTTTGAGTTATGGGTTAGGGTTAGGTTTAGGGTTGGGGTAGGGTTGGACTTAGGTTAGGGTTAGGGTTAGGGTTAGGTTTTGTAAAATTACAACAGTTCCCCTCTCCCTGAAATCTATGCCCAGGAAGGCGGGGAAACTGAGGAGGTGCACTGGCCGACGCATATTAGACTCTACCGGAAGACCTGGATCTGGCTCCTGTCTAGGAGGAAAGCCTTCTAGTTTGGGCTTTGGACTGGTAGAGAGGTTGTTCGGGTTTGAAATCTGCCTTTAATTTGTTAGGGTTAGGGTTAGGGTTAGGGTTAGGGTTAGGGTTAGGGTTAGGTAATAGGGTAAAATGCGAAAGTGCACCCCCCTATAGGGGGGGGTGCACTTCGTTTCTATAGGTCCTAGGAGGCTGAGATTTGGTATATATACTATTTAGAGGGCGCCCGATCGTTTGCACTTGGTTTGGGAGCTCTAGCGCCACCAGGGGCCGAGATATGGTATTGCACCCCCATTTTTTTTGCAGCTACAGATCTGAAATTTTGTGAGTATACTAATTAGAGTATGCCCAGTCGATTGCACTTGGTTCCGTGGCTCTAGCGCCACCAGGTGCCGAGATATGCTATTGCACCCCCTGGTGCACTTTGCTTCCCTTGGTCCTAGAGGGAGGAGATTTGGTATATATACTAATTTTGCCACGCCCAGTCGATTGGGAGTGGTCCTGTACCTCTAGCGCCACCAGGTGCTGAGATATGGTATTGCACCCCCTCTATTATTGCACCTATAGAGGTCAAGTTGGGTGGGACTTAGGTGGGTGAGACTTGTGTTTGAATTGGGTGGGACTTGTGTTTGACTTGGGTGGGACTTAGGTGGGTGGGACTTGTGTTTGACTTGGTTGGGACTTGTGTTTGACTTGGGTGGGTTGGGACTTAGGTGGGTGAGACTTGTGTTTGAATTGGGTGGGACTTGTGTTTGACTTGGGTGGGTTAGGGTTAGGTGGGTGAGACTTGTGTTTGAATTGGGTGGGACTTGTGTTTGACTTGGGTGGGACTAAGGTGGGTTGGACTTGTGTTTGACTTGGGTGGGACTTAGGTGGGTTGGACTTGTGTTTGACTTGGGTGCGACTTAGGTGGGTGGGACTTGTGTTTGACTTGGTTGGGATTTAGGTGGGTGGGACTTGTGTTTGACTTGGTTGGGACTTGTGTTTGACTTGGGTGGGTTGGGACTTAGGTGGGTGAGACTTGTGTTTGAATTGGGTGGGACTTGTGTTTGACTTGGGTGGGACTTAGCTGGGTGGGACTTGTGTTTTTCTTGGGTTAGGGTTAGGTTTAGGGTTAGGTTTAGGTTTAGGTTTAGGTTTAGGTTTAGGTTTAGGTTTGGGTTAGGGTTAGGGTTAGGGTTAGGGTTAGGGTTAGGGTTAGGGTTAGGGTTAGGGTTAGGGTTAGGTTTTTGAAAGAATTACAACAGCTCCCCTGGCCTAGAACTGGTCCGGGTCCAAGGGGAGTCTGAGGAAAGGCACGGGCTCGTGGTCTTTTGACCCAACCATCGTCCCCTCTCGGGACTACCATTACTAGGTTCCGGGTTAGGGTTAGGGTTAGGGTTAGGGTTAGGGTTAGGGTTAGGGTTAGGGTTAGGGTTAGGGTTAGGGTTAGGGTTAGGGTTAGGGTTAGGTAATAGGCACTTTTGCGAAGTTGAGCCCCCCTGAGTTGAGCCCCCCCCAGTAACTCCGCCCCCTTTGGTCCTAGGGGGAGGAGACTTTGCCTGTATACTAATTTGGCCACGCCCAGTCGATTGGGCGTGGTCCCATCCCTCTAGCTCCTCCCCTTTTTGAGTTATGGAGTTGAGCCCCCAGTTGAGCCCCCCCCTCTAACTCCGCCCCCTTTGGTCTTACAGGGCGGAGACTTTGCCTGTATACTAATTTGGTCACGCCCAGTCGATTGGGCGTGGTCCCATCCTTCTAGCCCCTCCCCTTTTTGAGTTATGGGTTAGGGTTAGGTTTAGGGTTGGGGTAGGGTTGGACTTAGGTTAGGGTTAGGGTTAGGGTTAGGTTTTGTAAAATTACAACAGTTCCCCTCTCCCTGAAATCTATGCCCAGGAAGGCGGGGAAACTGAGGAGGTGCACTGGCCGACGCATATTAGACTCTACCGGAAGACCTGGATCTGGCTCCTGTCTAGGAGGAAAGCCTTCTAGTTTGGGCTTTGGACTGGTAGAGAGGTTGTTCGGGTTTGAAATCTGCCTTTAATTTGTTAGGGTTAGGGTTAGGGTTAGGGTTAGGGTTAGGGTTAGGGTTAGGGTTAGGGTTAGGGTTAGGGTTAGGGTTAGGGTTAGGGTTAGGGTTAGGTTAGGGTTAGGGTTAGGGTTAGGGTTAGGGTTAGGGTTAGGGTTAGGGTTAGGGTTAGGGTTAGGGTTAGGGTTAGGGTTAGGGTTAGGGTTAGGTTAGGGTTAGGTAATAGGGTAAAATGCGAAAGTGCACCCCCCTATAGGGGGGGGTGCACTTCGTTTCTATAGGTCCTAGGAGGCTGAGATTTGGTATATATACTATTTAGAGGGCGCCCGATCGTTTGCACTTGGTTTGGGAGCTCTAGCGCCACCAGGGGCCGAGATATGGTATTGCACCCCCATTTTTTTTGCAGCTACAGATCTGAAATTTTGTGAGTATACTAATTAGAGTATGCCCAGTCGATTGCACTTGGTTCCGTGGCTCTAGCGCCACCAGGTGCCGAGATATGCTATTGCACCCCCTGGTGCACTTTGCTTCCCTTGGTCCTAGAGGGAGGAGATTTGGTATATATACTAATTTTGCCACGCCCAGTCGATTGGGAGTGGTCCTGTACCTCTAGCGCCACCAGGTGCTGAGATATGGTATTGCACCCCCTCTATTATTGCACCTATAGAGGTCAAGTTGGGTGGGACTTAGGTGGGTGAGACTTGTGTTTGAATTGGGTGGGACTTGTGTTTGACTTGGGTGGGACTTAGGTGGGTGGGACTTGTGTTTGACTTGGTTGGGACTTGTGTTTGACTTGGGTGGGTTGGGACTTAGGTGGGTGAGACTTGTGTTTGAATTGGGTGGGACTTGTGTTTGACTTGGGTGGGTTAGGGTTAGGTGGGTGAGACTTGTGTTTGAATTGGGTGGGACTTGTGTTTGACTTGGGTGGGACTAAGGTGGGTTGGACTTGTGTTTGACTTGGGTGGGACTTAGGTGGGTTGGACTTGTGTTTGACTTGGGTGCGACTTAGGTGGGTGGGACTTGTGTTTGACTTGGTTGGGATTTAGGTGGGTGGGACTTGTGTTTGACTTGGTTGGGACTTGTGTTTGACTTGGGTGGGTTGGGACTTAGGTGGGTGAGACTTGTGTTTGAATTGGGTGGGACTTGTGTTTGACTTGGGTGGGACTTAGCTGGGTGGGACTTGTGTTTTTCTTGGGTTAGGGTTAGGTTTAGGGTTAGGTTTAGGTTTAGGTTTAGGTTTAGGTTTAGGTTTAGGTTTGGGTTAGGGTTAGGGTTAGGGTTAGGGTTAGGGTTAGGGTTAGGGTTAGGTTTTTGAAAGAATTACAACAGCTCCCCTGGCCTAGAACTGGTCCGGGTCCAAGGGGAGTCTGAGGAAAGGCACGGGCTCGTGGTCTTTTGACCCAACCATCGTCCCCTCTCGGGACTACCATTACTAGGTTCCGGGTTAGGGTTAGGGTTAGGGTTAGGGTTAGGGTTAGGGTTAGGGTTAGGGTTAGGGTTAGGGTTAGGGTTAGGGTTAGGGTTAGGGTTAGGTAATAGGCACTTTTGCGAAGTTGAGCCCCCCTGAGTTGAGCCCCCCCCAGTAACTCCGCCCCCTTTGGTCCTAGGGGGAGGAGACTTTGCCTGTATACTAATTTGGCCACGCCCAGTCGATTGGGCGTGGTCCCATCCCTCTAGCTCCTCCCCTTTTTGAGTTATGGAGTTGAGCCCCCAGTTGAGCCCCCCCCTCTAACTCCGCCCCCTTTGGTCTTACAGGGCGGAGACTTTGCCTGTATACTAATTTGGTCACGCCCAGTCGATTGGGCGTGGTCCCATCCTTCTAGCCCCTCCCCTTTTTGAGTTATGGGTTAGGGTTAGGTTTAGGGTTGGGGTAGGGTTGGACTTAGGTTAGGGTTAGGGTTAGGGTTAGGTTTTGTAAAATTACAACAGTTCCCCTCTCCCTGAAATCTATGCCCAGGAAGGCGGGGAAACTGAGGAGGTGCACTGGCCGACGCATATTAGACTCTACCGGAAGACCTGGATCTGGCTCCTGTCTAGGAGGAAAGCCTTCTAGTTTGGGCTTTGGACTGGTAGAGAGGTTGTTCGGGTTTGAAATCTGCCTTTAATTTGTTAGGGTTAGGGTTAGGGTTAGGGTTAGGGTTAGGGTTAGGGTTAGGGTTAGGGTTAGGGTTAGGGTTAGGTAATAGGCACTTTTGCGAAGTTGAGCCCCCCTGAGTTGAGCCCCCCCCAGTAACTCCGCCCCCTTTGGTCCTAGGGGGAGGAGACTTTGCCTGTATACTAATTTGGCCACGCCCAGTCGATTGGGCGTGGTCCCATCCCTCTAGCTCCTCCCCTTTTTGAGTTATGGAGTTGAGCCCCCAGTTGAGCCCCCCCCTCTAACTCCGCCCCCTTTGGTCTTACAGGGCGGAGACTTTGCCTGTATACTAATTTGGTCACGCCCAGTCGATTGGGCGTGGTCCCATCCTTCTAGCCCCTCCCCTTTTTGAGTTATGGGTTAGGGTTAGGTTTAGGGTTGGGGTAGGGTTGGACTTAGGTTAGGGTTAGGGTTAGGGTTAGGTTTTGTAAAATTACAACAGTTCCCCTCTCCCTGAAATCTATGCCCAGGAAGGCGGGGAAACTGAGGAGGTGCACTGGCCGACGCATATTAGACTCTACCGGAAGACCTGGATCTGGCTCCTGTCTAGGAGGAAAGCCTTCTAGTTTGGGCTTTGGACTGGTAGAGAGGTTGTTCGGGTTTGAAATCTGCCTTTAATTTGTTAGGGTTAGGGTTAGGGTTAGGGTTAGGGTTAGGGTTAGGGTTAGGTAATAGGGTAAAATGCGAAAGTGCACCCCCCTATAGGGGGGGGTGCACTTCGTTTCTATAGGTCCTAGGAGGCTGAGATTTGGTATATATACTATTTAGAGGGCGCCCGATCGTTTGCACTTGGTTTGGGAGCTCTAGCGCCACCAGGGGCCGAGATATGGTATTGCACCCCCATTTTTTTTGCAGCTACAGATCTGAAATTTTGTGAGTATACTAATTAGAGTATGCCCAGTCGATTGCACTTGGTTCCGTGGCTCTAGCGCCACCAGGTGCCGAGATATGCTATTGCACCCCCTGGTGCACTTTGCTTCCCTTGGTCCTAGAGGGAGGAGATTTGGTATATATACTAATTTTGCCACGCCCAGTCGATTGGGAGTGGTCCTGTACCTCTAGCGCCACCAGGTGCTGAGATATGGTATTGCACCCCCTCTATTATTGCACCTATAGAGGTCAAGTTGGGTGGGACTTAGGTGGGTGAGACTTGTGTTTGAATTGGGTGGGACTTGTGTTTGACTTGGGTGGGACTTAGGTGGGTGGGACTTGTGTTTGACTTGGTTGGGACTTGTGTTTGACTTGGGTGGGTTGGGACTTAGGTGGGTGAGACTTGTGTTTGAATTGGGTGGGACTTGTGTTTGACTTGGGTGGGTTAGGGTTAGGTGGGTGAGACTTGTGTTTGAATTGGGTGGGACTTGTGTTTGACTTGGGTGGGACTAAGGTGGGTTGGACTTGTGTTTGACTTGGGTGGGACTTAGGTGGGTTGGACTTGTGTTTGACTTGGGTGCGACTTAGGTGGGTGGGACTTGTGTTTGACTTGGTTGGGATTTAGGTGGGTGGGACTTGTGTTTGACTTGGTTGGGACTTGTGTTTGACTTGGGTGGGTTGGGACTTAGGTGGGTGAGACTTGTGTTTGAATTGGGTGGGACTTGTGTTTGACTTGGGTGGGACTTAGCTGGGTGGGACTTGTGTTTTTCTTGGGTTAGGGTTAGGTTTAGGGTTAGGTTTAGGTTTAGGTTTAGGTTTAGGTTTAGGTTTAGGTTTAGGTTTGGGTTAGGGTTAGGGTTAGGGTTAGGGTTAGGGTTAGGGTTAGGGTTAGGGTTAGGTTTTTGAAAGAATTACAACAGCTCCCCTGGCCTAGAACTGGTCCGGGTCCAAGGGGAGTCTGAGGAAAGGCACGGGCTCGTGGTCTTTTGACCCAACCATCGTCCCCTCTCGGGACTACCATTACTAGGTTCCGGGTTAGGGTTAGGGTTAGGGTTAGGGTTAGGGTTAGGGTTAGGGTTAGGGTTAGGGTTAGGGTTAGGGTTAGGGTTAGGGTTAGGGTTAGGGTTAGGTAATAGGCACTTTTGCGAAGTTGAGCCCCCCTGAGTTGAGCCCCCCCCAGTAACTCCGCCCCCTTTGGTCCTAGGGGGAGGAGACTTTGCCTGTATACTAATTTGGCCACGCCCAGTCGATTGGGCGTGGTCCCATCCCTCTAGCTCCTCCCCTTTTTGAGTTATGGAGTTGAGCCCCCAGTTGAGCCCCCCCCTCTAACTCCGCCCCCTTTGGTCTTACAGGGCGGAGACTTTGCCTGTATACTAATTTGGTCACGCCCAGTCGATTGGGCGTGGTCCCATCCTTCTAGCCCCTCCCCTTTTTGAGTTATGGGTTAGGGTTAGGTTTAGGGTTGGGGTAGGGTTGGACTTAGGTTAGGGTTAGGGTTAGGGTTAGGTTTTGTAAAATTACAACAGTTCCCCTCTCCCTGAAATCTATGCCCAGGAAGGCGGGGAAACTGAGGAGGTGCACTGGCCGACGCATATTAGACTCTACCGGAAGACCTGGATCTGGCTCCTGTCTAGGAGGAAAGCCTTCTAGTTTGGGCTTTGGACTGGTAGAGAGGTTGTTCGGGTTTGAAATCTGCCTTTAATTTGTTAGGGTTAGGGTTAGGGTTAGGGTTAGGGTTAGGGTTAGGGTTAGGGTTAGGGTTAGGGTTAGGGTTAGGGTTAGGGTTAGGGTTAGGATATAGAGTCCAATACTGGGGATCGGTCGCGACCGATCCTATCTTTTCTGTATATATCTTGTATTCTACATCCCAGGAGGCTGAAATTTGGTATATATACTATTTAGAGGGCGCTCGATCGTTTGCACTTGGTTTGGGAGCTCTAGCGCCACCAGGGGCCGAGATATGGTATTGCACTCCCATTTTTTTTGCAGCTACAGATCTGAAATTTTGTGAGTATACTAATTAGAGTATGCCCAATCGATTGCACTTGGTTCCGTGGCTCTAGCGCCACCAGGTGCCGAGATATGCTATTGCACCCCCTGGTGCACTTTGCTTCCCTTGGTCCTAGAGGGAGGAGATTTGGTATATATACTAATTTTGCCACGCCCAGTCGATTGGGAGTGGTCCTGTACCTCTAGCGCCACCAGGTGCTGAGATATGGTATTGCACCCCCTCTATTATTGCACCTATAGAGGTCAAGTTGGGAGGGACTTAGGTGGGTGAGACTTGTGTTTGAATTGGGTGGGACTTGTGTTTGACTTGGGTGGGACTTAGGTGGGTGGGACTTGTGTTTGACTTGGTTGGGACTTGTGTTTGACTTGGGTGGGTTGGGACTTAGGTGGGTGAGACTTGTGTTTGAATTGGGTGGGACTTGTGTTTGACTTGGGTGGGTTGGGATTTAGGTGGCTGGGACTTGTGTTTGACTTGGTTGGGACTTGTGTTTGACTTGGGTGGGTTGGGACTTAGGTGGGTGAGACTTGTGTTTGAATTGGGTGGGACTTGTGTTTGACTTGGGTGGGACTTGTGTTTGACTTGGGTGGGTTGGGATTTAGGTGGGTGGGACTTGTGTTTGACTTGGTTGGGACTTGTGTTTGACTTGGGTGGGTTGGGACTTAGGTGGGTGAGACTTGTGTTTGAATTGGGTGGGACTTGTGTTTGACTTGGGTGGGACTTGTGTTTGACTTGGGTGGGTTGGGACTTAGGTGGGTGAGACTTGTGTTTGAATTGGGTGGGACTTGTGTTTTTCTTGGGTGTGACTTAGGTGGGTGGGACTTGTGTTTGACTTGGGTGGGACTTAGCTGGGTGGGACTTGTGTTTTTCTTGGGTTAGGGTTAGGTTTAGGTTTAGGTTTAGGTTTAGGTTTAGGTTAGGGTTAGGGTTAGGTTAGGGTTAGGATATAGAGTCCAATACTGGGGATCGGTCGCGACCGATCCTATCTTTTCTGTATATATCTTGTATGGGTTAGGGTTAGGGTTAGGGTTAGGGTTAGGGTTAGGGTTAGGGTTAGGGTTAGGGTTAGGGTTAGGGTTAGGGTTAGGGTTAGGGTTAGGGTTAGGGTTAGGGTTAGGGTTAGGGTTAGGGTTAGGGTTAGGGTTAGGTAATAGGGTAAAATGCGAAAGTGCACCCCCCTATAGGGGGGGGTGCACTTCGTTTCTATAGGTCCTAGGAGGCTGAAATTTGGTATATATACTATTTAGAGGGCGCCCGATCGTTTGCACTTGGTTTGGGAGCTCTAGCGCCACCAGGGGCCGAGATATGGTATTGCACCCCCATTTTTTTTGCAGCTACAGATCTGAAATTTTGTGAGTATACTAATTAGAGTATGCCCAGTCGATTGCACTTGGTTCCGTGGCTCTAGCGCCACCAGGTGCCGAGATATGCTATTGCACCCCCTGGTGCACTTTGCTTCCCTTGGTCCTAGAGGGAGGAGATTTGGTATATATACTAATTTTGCCACGCCCAGTCGATTGGGAGTGGTCCTGTACCTCTAGCGCCACCAGGTGCTGATATATGGTATTGCACCCCCTCTATTATTGCACCTATAGAGGTCAAGTTGGGTGGGACTTAGGTGGGTGAGACTTGTGTTTGAATTGGGTGGGACTTGTGTTTGACTTGGGTGGGACTTAGGTGGGTGGGATTTGTGTTTGACTTGGTTGGGATTTAGGTGGGTGGGACTTGTGTTTGACTTGGTTGGGACTTGTGTTTGACTTGGGTGGGTTGGGATTTAGGTGGCTGGGACTTGTGTTTGACTTGGTTGGGACTTGTGTTTGACTTGGGTGGGTTGGGACTTAGGTGGGTGAGACTTGTGTTTGAATTGGGTGGGACTTGTGTTTGACTTGGGTGGGACTTAGGTGGGTGGGATTTGTGTTTGACTTGGTTGGGATTTAGGTGGGTGGGACTTGTGTTTGACTTGGTTGGGACTTGTGTTTGACTTGGGTGGGTTGGGATTTAGGTGGCTGGGACTTGTGTTTGACTTGGTTGGGACTTGTGTTTGACTTGGGTGGGTTGGGACTTAGGTGGGTGAGACTTGTGTTTGAATTGGGTGGGACTTGTGTTTGACTTGGGTGGGACTTGTGTTTGACTTGGGTGGGTTGGGATTTAGGTGGGTGGGACTTGTGTTTGACTTGGTTGGGACTTGTGTTTGACTTGGGTGGGTTGGGACTTAGGTGGGTGAGACTTGTGTTTGAATTGGGTGGGATTTGTGTTTGACTTGGTTGGGATTTAGGTGGGTGGGACTTGTGTTTGACTTGGTTGGGACTTGTGTTTGACTTGGGTGGGTTGGGATTTAGGTGGGTGAGACTTGTGTTTGAATTGGGTGGGACTTGTGTTTGACTTGGGTGGGACTTGTGTTTGACTTGGGTGGGTTGGGATTTAGGTGGGTGGGACTTGTGTTTGACTTGGTTGGGACTTGTGTTTGACTTGGGTGGGTTGGGACTTAGGTGGGTGAGACTTGTGTTTGAATTGGGTGGGATTTGTGTTTGACTTGGTTGGGATTTAGGTGGGTGGGACTTGTGTTTGACTTGGTTGGGACTTGTGTTTGACTTGGGTGGGTTGGGATTTAGGTGGGTGAGACTTGTGTTTGAATTGGGTGGGACTTGTGTTTGACTTGGGTGGGTTGGGGTTAGGGTTAGGGTTAGGGTTAGGGTTAGGGTTAGGGTTAGGGTTAGGGTTAGGGTTAGGGTTAGGGTTAGGGTTAGGGTTAGGGTTAGGGTTAGGGTTAGGGTTAGGGTTAGGGTTAGGGTTAGGGTTAGGGTTAGGGTTAGGGTTAGGGTTAGGGTTAGGGTTAGGGTTAGGGTTAGGGTTAGGGTTAGGGTTAGGGTTAGGGTTAGGGTTAGGGTTAGGGTTAGGGTTAGGGTTAGGGTTAGGGTTAGGTTAGGGTTAGGTAATAGGGTAAAATGCGAAAGTGCACCCCCCTATAGGGGGGGGTGCACTTCGTTTCTATAGGTCCTAGGAGGCTGAGATTTGGTATATATACTATTTAGAGGGCGCCCGATCGTTTGCACTTGGTTTGGGAGCTCTAGCGCCACCAGGGGCCGAGATATGGTATTGCACCCCCATTTTTTTTGCAGCTACAGATCTGAAATTTTGTGAGTATACTAATTAGAGTATGCCCAGTCGATTGCACTTGGTTCCGTGGCTCTAGCGCCACCAGGTGCCGAGATATGCTATTGCACCCCCTGGTGCACTTTGCTTCCCTTGGTCCTAGAGGGAGGAGATTTGGTATATATACTAATTTTGCCACGCCCAGTCGATTGGGAGTGGTCCTGTACCTCTAGCGCCACCAGGTGCTGAGATATGGTATTGCACCCCCTCTATTATTGCACCTATAGAGGTCAAGTTGGGTGGGACTTAGGTGGGTGAGACTTGTGTTTGAATTGGGTGGGACTTGTGTTTGACTTGGGTGGGACTTAGGTGGGTGGGACTTGTGTTTGACTTGGTTGGGACTTGTGTTTGACTTGGGTGGGTTGGGACTTAGGTGGGTGAGACTTGTGTTTGAATTGGGTGGGACTTGTGTTTGACTTGGGTGGGTTAGGGTTAGGTGGGTGAGACTTGTGTTTGAATTGGGTGGGACTTGTGTTTGACTTGGGTGGGACTAAGGTGGGTTGGACTTGTGTTTGACTTGGGTGGGACTTAGGTGGGTTGGACTTGTGTTTGACTTGGGTGCGACTTAGGTGGGTGGGACTTGTGTTTGACTTGGTTGGGATTTAGGTGGGTGGGACTTGTGTTTGACTTGGTTGGGACTTGTGTTTGACTTGGGTGGGTTGGGACTTAGGTGGGTGAGACTTGTGTTTGAATTGGGTGGGACTTGTGTTTGACTTGGGTGGGACTTAGCTGGGTGGGACTTGTGTTTTTCTTGGGTTAGGGTTAGGTTTAGGGTTAGGTTTAGGTTTAGGTTTAGGTTTAGGTTTAGGTTTAGGTTTGGGTTAGGGTTAGGGTTAGGGTTAGGGTTAGGGTTAGGGTTAGGGTTAGGTTTTTGAAAGAATTACAACAGCTCCCCTGGCCTAGAACTGGTCCGGGTCCAAGGGGAGTCTGAGGAAAGGCACGGGCTCGTGGTCTTTTGACCCAACCATCGTCCCCTCTCGGGACTACCATTACTAGGTTCCGGGTTAGGGTTAGGGTTAGGGTTAGGGTTAGGGTTAGGGTTAGGGTTAGGGTTAGGGTTAGGGTTAGGGTTAGGGTTAGGGTTAGGGTTAGGTAATAGGCACTTTTGCGAAGTTGAGCCCCCCTGAGTTGAGCCCCCCCCAGTAACTCCGCCCCCTTTGGTCCTAGGGGGAGGAGACTTTGCCTGTATACTAATTTGGCCACGCCCAGTCGATTGGGCGTGGTCCCATCCCTCTAGCTCCTCCCCTTTTTGAGTTATGGAGTTGAGCCCCCAGTTGAGCCCCCCCCTCTAACTCCGCCCCCTTTGGTCTTACAGGGCGGAGACTTTGCCTGTATACTAATTTGGTCACGCCCAGTCGATTGGGCGTGGTCCCATCCTTCTAGCCCCTCCCCTTTTTGAGTTATGGGTTAGGGTTAGGTTTAGGGTTGGGGTAGGGTTGGACTTAGGTTAGGGTTAGGGTTAGGGTTAGGTTTTGTAAAATTACAACAGTTCCCCTCTCCCTGAAATCTATGCCCAGGAAGGCGGGGAAACTGAGGAGGTGCACTGGCCGACGCATATTAGACTCTACCGGAAGACCTGGATCTGGCTCCTGTCTAGGAGGAAAGCCTTCTAGTTTGGGCTTTGGACTGGTAGAGAGGTTGTTCGGGTTTGAAATCTGCCTTTAATTTGTTAGGGTTAGGGTTAGGGTTAGGGTTAGGGTTAGGGTTAGGGTTAGGGTTAGGGTTAGGGTTAGGGTTAGGTAATAGGCACTTTTGCGAAGTTGAGCCCCCCTGAGTTGAGCCCCCCCCAGTAACTCCGCCCCCTTTGGTCCTAGGGGGAGGAGACTTTGCCTGTATACTAATTTGGCCACGCCCAGTCGATTGGGCGTGGTCCCATCCCTCTAGCTCCTCCCCTTTTTGAGTTATGGAGTTGAGCCCCCAGTTGAGCCCCCCCCTCTAACTCCGCCCCCTTTGGTCTTACAGGGCGGAGACTTTGCCTGTATACTAATTTGGTCACGCCCAGTCGATTGGGCGTGGTCCCATCCTTCTAGCCCCTCCCCTTTTTGAGTTATGGGTTAGGGTTAGGTTTAGGGTTGGGGTAGGGTTGGACTTAGGTTAGGGTTAGGGTTAGGGTTAGGTTTTGTAAAATTACAACAGTTCCCCTCTCCCTGAAATCTATGCCCAGGAAGGCGGGGAAACTGAGGAGGTGCACTGGCCGACGCATATTAGACTCTACCGGAAGACCTGGATCTGGCTCCTGTCTAGGAGGAAAGCCTTCTAGTTTGGGCTTTGGACTGGTAGAGAGGTTGTTCGGGTTTGAAATCTGCCTTTAATTTGTTAGGGTTAGGGTTAGGGTTAGGGTTAGGGTTAGGGTTAGGGTTAGGTAATAGGGTAAAATGCGAAAGTGCACCCCCCTATAGGGGGGGGGTGCACTTCGTTTCTATAGGTCCTAGGAGGCTGAGATTTGGTATATATACTATTTAGAGGGCGCCCGATCGTTTGCACTTGGTTTGGGAGCTCTAGCGCCACCAGGGGCCGAGATATGGTATTGCACCCCCATTTTTTTTGCAGCTACAGATCTGAAATTTTGTGAGTATACTAATTAGAGTATGCCCAGTCGATTGCACTTGGTTCCGTGGCTCTAGCGCCACCAGGTGCCGAGATATGCTATTGCACCCCCTGGTGCACTTTGCTTCCCTTGGTCCTAGAGGGAGGAGATTTGGTATATATACTAATTTTGCCACGCCCAGTCGATTGGGAGTGGTCCTGTACCTCTAGCGCCACCAGGTGCTGAGATATGGTATTGCACCCCCTCTATTATTGCACCTATAGAGGTCAAGTTGGGTGGGACTTAGGTGGGTGAGACTTGTGTTTGAATTGGGTGGGACTTGTGTTTGACTTGGGTGGGACTTAGGTGGGTGGGACTTGTGTTTGACTTGGTTGGGACTTGTGTTTGACTTGGGTGGGTTGGGACTTAGGTGGGTGAGACTTGTGTTTGAATTGGGTGGGACTTGTGTTTGACTTGGGTGGGTTAGGGTTAGGTGGGTGAGACTTGTGTTTGAATTGGGTGGGACTTGTGTTTGACTTGGGTGGGACTAAGGTGGGTTGGACTTGTGTTTGACTTGGGTGGGACTTAGGTGGGTTGGACTTGTGTTTGACTTGGGTGCGACTTAGGTGGGTGGGACTTGTGTTTGACTTGGTTGGGATTTAGGTGGGTGGGACTTGTGTTTGACTTGGTTGGGACTTGTGTTTGACTTGGGTGGGTTGGGACTTAGGTGGGTGAGACTTGTGTTTGAATTGGGTGGGACTTGTGTTTGACTTGGGTGGGACTTAGCTGGGTGGGACTTGTGTTTTTCTTGGGTTAGGGTTAGGTTTAGGGTTAGGTTTAGGTTTAGGTTTAGGTTTAGGTTTAGGTTTAGGTTTAGGTTTGGGTTAGGGTTAGGGTTAGGGTTAGGGTTAGGGTTAGGGTTAGGGTTAGGGTTAGGTTTTTGAAAGAATTACAACAGCTCCCCTGGCCTAGAACTGGTCCGGGTCCAAGGGGAGTCTGAGGAAAGGCACGGGCTCGTGGTCTTTTGACCCAACCATCGTCCCCTCTCGGGACTACCATTACTAGGTTCCGGGTTAGGGTTAGGGTTAGGGTTAGGGTTAGGGTTAGGGTTAGGGTTAGGGTTAGGGTTAGGGTTAGGGTTAGGGTTAGGGTTAGGTAATAGGCACTTTTGCGAAGTTGAGCCCCCCTGAGTTGAGCCCCCCCCAGTAACTCCGCCCCCTTTGGTCCTAGGGGGAGGAGACTTTGCCTGTATACTAATTTGGCCACGCCCAGTCGATTGGGCGTGGTCCCATCCCTCTAGCTCCTCCCCTTTTTGAGTTATGGAGTTGAGCCCCCAGTTGAGCCCCCCCCTCTAACTCCGCCCCCTTTGGTCTTACAGGGCGGAGACTTTGCCTGTATACTAATTTGGTCACGCCCAGTCGATTGGGCGTGGTCCCATCCTTCTAGCCCCTCCCCTTTTTGAGTTATGGGTTAGGGTTAGGTTTAGGGTTGGGGTAGGGTTGGACTTAGGTTAGGGTTAGGGTTAGGGTTAGGTTTTGTAAAATTACAACAGTTCCCCTCTCCCTGAAATCTATGCCCAGGAAGGCGGGGAAACTGAGGAGGTGCACTGGCCGACGCATATTAGACTCTACCGGAAGACCTGGATCTGGCTCCTGTCTAGGAGGAAAGCCTTCTAGTTTGGGCTTTGGACTGGTAGAGAGGTTGTTCGGGTTTGAAATCTGCCTTTAATTTGTTAGGGTTAGGGTTAGGGTTAGGGTTAGGGTTAGGGTTAGGGTTAGGTTAGGGTTAGGGTTAGGGTTAGGGTTAGGGTTAGGGTTAGGGTTAGGGTTAGGGTTAGGGTTAGGGTTAGGGTTAGGGTTAGGGTTAGGGTTAGGGTTAGGGTTAGGGTTAGGGTTAGGGTTAGGGTTAGGGTTAGGGTTAGGGTTAGGGTTAGGGTTAGGGTTAGGGTTAGGGTTAGGGTTAGGGTTAGGGTTAGGGTTAGGGTTAGGGTTAGGGTTAGGTAATAGGGTAAAATGCGAAAGTGCACCCCCCTATAGGGGGGGGTGCACTTCGTTTCTATAGGTCCTAGGAGGCTGAGATTTGGTATATATACTATTTAGAGGGCGCCCGATCGTTTGCACTTGGTTTGGGAGCTCTAGCGCCACCAGGGGCCGAGATATGGTATTGCACCCCCATTTTTTTTGCAGCTACAGATCTGAAATTTTGTGAGTATACTAATTAGAGTATGCCCAGTCGATTGCACTTGGTTCCGTGGCTCTAGCGCCACCAGGTGCCGAGATATGCTATTGCACCCCCTGGTGCACTTTGCTTCCCTTGGTCCTAGAGGGAGGAGATTTGGTATATATACTAATTTTGCCACGCCCAGTCGATTGGGAGTGGTCCTGTACCTCTAGCGCCACCAGGTGCTGAGATATGGTATTGCACCCCCTCTATTATTGCACCTATAGAGGTCAAGTTGGGTGGGACTTAGGTGGGTGAGACTTGTGTTTGAATTGGGTGGGACTTGTGTTTGACTTGGGTGGGACTTAGGTGGGTGGGACTTGTGTTTGACTTGGTTGGGACTTGTGTTTGACTTGGGTGGGTTGGGACTTAGGTGGGTGAGACTTGTGTTTGAATTGGGTGGGACTTGTGTTTGACTTGGGTGGGTTAGGGTTAGGTGGGTGAGACTTGTGTTTGAATTGGGTGGGACTTGTGTTTGACTTGGGTGGGACTAAGGTGGGTTGGACTTGTGTTTGACTTGGGTGGGACTTAGGTGGGTTGGACTTGTGTTTGACTTGGGTGCGACTTAGGTGGGTGGGACTTGTGTTTGACTTGGTTGGGATTTAGGTGGGTGGGACTTGTGTTTGACTTGGTTGGGACTTGTGTTTGACTTGGGTGGGTTGGGACTTAGGTGGGTGAGACTTGTGTTTGAATTGGGTGGGACTTGTGTTTGACTTGGGTGGGACTTAGCTGGGTGGGACTTGTGTTTTTCTTGGGTTAGGGTTAGGTTTAGGGTTAGGTTTAGGTTTAGGTTTAGGTTTAGGTTTAGGTTTAGGTTTAGGTTTGGGTTAGGGTTAGGGTTAGGGTTAGGGTTAGGGTTAGGGTTAGGGTTAGGGTTAGGTTTTTGAAAGAATTACAACAGCTCCCCTGGCCTAGAACTGGTCCGGGTCCAAGGGGAGTCTGAGGAAAGGCACGGGCTCGTGGTCTTTTGACCCAACCATCGTCCCCTCTCGGGACTACCATTACTAGGTTCCGGGTTAGGGTTAGGGTTAGGGTTAGGGTTAGGGTTAGGGTTAGGGTTAGGGTTAGGGTTAGGGTTAGGGTTAGGGTTAGGGTTAGGGTTAGGATATAGAGTCCAATACTGGGGATCGGTCGCGACCGATCCTATCTTTTCTGTATATATCTTGTATTCTACATCCCAGGAGGCTGAAATTTGGTATATATACTATTTAGAGGGCGCTCGATCGTTTGCACTTGGTTTGGGAGCTCTAGCGCCACCAGGGGCCGAGATATGGTATTGCACTCCCATTTTTTTTGCAGCTACAGATCTGAAATTTTGTGAGTATACTAATTAGAGTATGCCCAATCGATTGCACTTGGTTCCGTGGCTCTAGCGCCACCAGGTGCCGAGATATGCTATTGCACCCCCTGGTGCACTTTGCTTCCCTTGGTCCTAGAGGGAGGAGATTTGGTATATATACTAATTTTGCCACGCCCAGTCGATTGGGAGTGGTCCTGTACCTCTAGCGCCACCAGGTGCTGAGATATGGTATTGCACCCCCTCTATTATTGCACCTATAGAGGTCAAGTTGGGAGGGACTTAGGTGGGTGAGACTTGTGTTTGAATTGGGTGGGACTTGTGTTTGACTTGGGTGGGACTTAGGTGGGTGGGACTTGTGTTTGACTTGGTTGGGACTTGTGTTTGACTTGGGTGGGTTGGGACTTAGGTGGGTGAGACTTGTGTTTGAATTGGGTGGGACTTGTGTTTGACTTGGGTGGGTTGGGATTTAGGTGGCTGGGACTTGTGTTTGACTTGGTTGGGACTTGTGTTTGACTTGGGTGGGTTGGGACTTAGGTGGGTGAGACTTGTGTTTGAATTGGGTGGGACTTGTGTTTGACTTGGGTGGGACTTGTGTTTGACTTGGGTGGGTTGGGATTTAGGTGGGTGGGACTTGTGTTTGACTTGGTTGGGACTTGTGTTTGACTTGGGTGGGTTGGGACTTAGGTGGGTGAGACTTGTGTTTGAATTGGGTGGGACTTGTGTTTGACTTGGGTGGGACTTGTGTTTGACTTGGGTGGGTTGGGACTTAGGTGGGTGAGACTTGTGTTTGAATTGGGTGGGACTTGTGTTTTTCTTGGGTGTGACTTAGGTGGGTGGGACTTGTGTTTGACTTGGGTGGGACTTAGCTGGGTGGGACTTGTGTTTTTCTTGGGTTAGGGTTAGGTTTAGGTTTAGGTTTAGGTTTAGGTTTAGGTTAGGGTTAGGGTTAGGTTAGGGTTAGGATATAGAGTCCAATACTGGGGATCGGTCGCGACCGATCCTATCTTTTCTGTATATATCTTGTATGGGTTAGGGTTAGGGTTAGGGTTAGGGTTAGGGTTAGGGTTAGGGTTAGGGTTAGGGTTAGGGTTAGGGTTAGGGTTAGGGTTAGGGTTAGGGTTAGGGTTAGGGTTAGGGTTAGGGTTAGGGTTAGGGTTAGGGTTAGGTAATAGGGTAAAATGCGAAAGTGCACCCCCCTATAGGGGGGGGTGCACTTCGTTTCTATAGGTCCTAGGAGGCTGAAATTTGGTATATATACTATTTAGAGGGCGCCCGATCGTTTGCACTTGGTTTGGGAGCTCTAGCGCCACCAGGGGCCGAGATATGGTATTGCACCCCCATTTTTTTTGCAGCTACAGATCTGAAATTTTGTGAGTATACTAATTAGAGTATGCCCAGTCGATTGCACTTGGTTCCGTGGCTCTAGCGCCACCAGGTGCCGAGATATGCTATTGCACCCCCTGGTGCACTTTGCTTCCCTTGGTCCTAGAGGGAGGAGATTTGGTATATATACTAATTTTGCCACGCCCAGTCGATTGGGAGTGGTCCTGTACCTCTAGCGCCACCAGGTGCTGATATATGGTATTGCACCCCCTCTATTATTGCACCTATAGAGGTCAAGTTGGGTGGGACTTAGGTGGGTGAGACTTGTGTTTGAATTGGGTGGGACTTGTGTTTGACTTGGGTGGGACTTAGGTGGGTGGGATTTGTGTTTGACTTGGTTGGGATTTAGGTGGGTGGGACTTGTGTTTGACTTGGTTGGGACTTGTGTTTGACTTGGGTGGGTTGGGATTTAGGTGGCTGGGACTTGTGTTTGACTTGGTTGGGACTTGTGTTTGACTTGGGTGGGTTGGGACTTAGGTGGGTGAGACTTGTGTTTGAATTGGGTGGGACTTGTGTTTGACTTGGGTGGGACTTAGGTGGGTGGGATTTGTGTTTGACTTGGTTGGGATTTAGGTGGGTGGGACTTGTGTTTGACTTGGTTGGGACTTGTGTTTGACTTGGGTGGGTTGGGATTTAGGTGGCTGGGACTTGTGTTTGACTTGGTTGGGACTTGTGTTTGACTTGGGTGGGTTGGGACTTAGGTGGGTGAGACTTGTGTTTGAATTGGGTGGGACTTGTGTTTGACTTGGGTGGGACTTGTGTTTGACTTGGGTGGGTTGGGATTTAGGTGGGTGGGACTTGTGTTTGACTTGGTTGGGACTTGTGTTTGACTTGGGTGGGTTGGGACTTAGGTGGGTGAGACTTGTGTTTGAATTGGGTGGGATTTGTGTTTGACTTGGTTGGGATTTAGGTGGGTGGGACTTGTGTTTGACTTGGTTGGGACTTGTGTTTGACTTGGGTGGGTTGGGATTTAGGTGGGTGAGACTTGTGTTTGAATTGGGTGGGACTTGTGTTTGACTTGGGTGGGACTTGTGTTTGACTTGGGTGGGTTGGGATTTAGGTGGGTGGGACTTGTGTTTGACTTGGTTGGGACTTGTGTTTGACTTGGGTGGGTTGGGACTTAGGTGGGTGAGACTTGTGTTTGAATTGGGTGGGATTTGTGTTTGACTTGGTTGGGATTTAGGTGGGTGGGACTTGTGTTTGACTTGGTTGGGACTTGTGTTTGACTTGGGTGGGTTGGGATTTAGGTGGGTGAGACTTGTGTTTGAATTGGGTGGGACTTGTGTTTGACTTGGGTGGGTTGGGGTTAGGGTTAGGGTTAGGGTTAGGGTTAGGGTTAGGGTTAGGGTTAGGGTTAGGGTTAGGGTTAGGGTTAGGGTTAGGGTTAGGGTTAGGGTTAGGGTTAGGGTTAGGGTTAGGGTTAGGGTTAGGGTTAGGGTTAGGGTTAGGGTTAGGGTTAGGGTTAGGGTTAGGGTTAGGGTTAGGGTTAGGGTTAGGGTTAGGGTTAGGGTTAGGGTTAGGGTTAGGGTTAGGGTTAGGGTTAGGGTTAGGGTTAGGGTTAGGTTAGGGTTAGGTAATAGGGTAAAATGCGAAAGTGCACCCCCCTATAGGGGGGGGTGCACTTCGTTTCTATAGGTCCTAGGAGGCTGAGATTTGGTATATATACTATTTAGAGGGCGCCCGATCGTTTGCACTTGGTTTGGGAGCTCTAGCGCCACCAGGGGCCGAGATATGGTATTGCACCCCCATTTTTTTTGCAGCTACAGATCTGAAATTTTGTGAGTATACTAATTAGAGTATGCCCAGTCGATTGCACTTGGTTCCGTGGCTCTAGCGCCACCAGGTGCCGAGATATGCTATTGCACCCCCTGGTGCACTTTGCTTCCCTTGGTCCTAGAGGGAGGAGATTTGGTATATATACTAATTTTGCCACGCCCAGTCGATTGGGAGTGGTCCTGTACCTCTAGCGCCACCAGGTGCTGAGATATGGTATTGCACCCCCTCTATTATTGCACCTATAGAGGTCAAGTTGGGTGGGACTTAGGTGGGTGAGACTTGTGTTTGAATTGGGTGGGACTTGTGTTTGACTTGGGTGGGACTTAGGTGGGTGGGACTTGTGTTTGACTTGGTTGGGACTTGTGTTTGACTTGGGTGGGTTGGGACTTAGGTGGGTGAGACTTGTGTTTGAATTGGGTGGGACTTGTGTTTGACTTGGGTGGGTTAGGGTTAGGTGGGTGAGACTTGTGTTTGAATTGGGTGGGACTTGTGTTTGACTTGGGTGGGACTAAGGTGGGTTGGACTTGTGTTTGACTTGGGTGGGACTTAGGTGGGTTGGACTTGTGTTTGACTTGGGTGCGACTTAGGTGGGTGGGACTTGTGTTTGACTTGGTTGGGATTTAGGTGGGTGGGACTTGTGTTTGACTTGGTTGGGACTTGTGTTTGACTTGGGTGGGTTGGGACTTAGGTGGGTGAGACTTGTGTTTGAATTGGGTGGGACTTGTGTTTGACTTGGGTGGGACTTAGCTGGGTGGGACTTGTGTTTTTCTTGGGTTAGGGTTAGGTTTAGGGTTAGGTTTAGGTTTAGGTTTAGGTTTAGGTTTAGGTTTAGGTTTGGGTTAGGGTTAGGGTTAGGGTTAGGGTTAGGGTTAGGGTTAGGGTTAGGTTTTTGAAAGAATTACAACAGCTCCCCTGGCCTAGAACTGGTCCGGGTCCAAGGGGAGTCTGAGGAAAGGCACGGGCTCGTGGTCTTTTGACCCAACCATCGTCCCCTCTCGGGACTACCATTACTAGGTTCCGGGTTAGGGTTAGGGTTAGGGTTAGGGTTAGGGTTAGGGTTAGGGTTAGGGTTAGGGTTAGGGTTAGGGTTAGGGTTAGGGTTAGGGTTAGGTAATAGGCACTTTTGCGAAGTTGAGCCCCCCTGAGTTGAGCCCCCCCCAGTAACTCCGCCCCCTTTGGTCCTAGGGGGAGGAGACTTTGCCTGTATACTAATTTGGCCACGCCCAGTCGATTGGGCGTGGTCCCATCCCTCTAGCTCCTCCCCTTTTTGAGTTATGGAGTTGAGCCCCCAGTTGAGCCCCCCCCTCTAACTCCGCCCCCTTTGGTCTTACAGGGCGGAGACTTTGCCTGTATACTAATTTGGTCACGCCCAGTCGATTGGGCGTGGTCCCATCCTTCTAGCCCCTCCCCTTTTTGAGTTATGGGTTAGGGTTAGGTTTAGGGTTGGGGTAGGGTTGGACTTAGGTTAGGGTTAGGGTTAGGGTTAGGTTTTGTAAAATTACAACAGTTCCCCTCTCCCTGAAATCTATGCCCAGGAAGGCGGGGAAACTGAGGAGGTGCACTGGCCGACGCATATTAGACTCTACCGGAAGACCTGGATCTGGCTCCTGTCTAGGAGGAAAGCCTTCTAGTTTGGGCTTTGGACTGGTAGAGAGGTTGTTCGGGTTTGAAATCTGCCTTTAATTTGTTAGGGTTAGGGTTAGGGTTAGGGTTAGGGTTAGGGTTAGGGTTAGGGTTAGGGTTAGGGTTAGGGTTAGGTAATAGGCACTTTTGCGAAGTTGAGCCCCCCTGAGTTGAGCCCCCCCCAGTAACTCCGCCCCCTTTGGTCCTAGGGGGAGGAGACTTTGCCTGTATACTAATTTGGCCACGCCCAGTCGATTGGGCGTGGTCCCATCCCTCTAGCTCCTCCCCTTTTTGAGTTATGGAGTTGAGCCCCCAGTTGAGCCCCCCCCTCTAACTCCGCCCCCTTTGGTCTTACAGGGCGGAGACTTTGCCTGTATACTAATTTGGTCACGCCCAGTCGATTGGGCGTGGTCCCATCCTTCTAGCCCCTCCCCTTTTTGAGTTATGGGTTAGGGTTAGGTTTAGGGTTGGGGTAGGGTTGGACTTAGGTTAGGGTTAGGGTTAGGGTTAGGTTTTGTAAAATTACAACAGTTCCCCTCTCCCTGAAATCTATGCCCAGGAAGGCGGGGAAACTGAGGAGGTGCACTGGCCGACGCATATTAGACTCTACCGGAAGACCTGGATCTGGCTCCTGTCTAGGAGGAAAGCCTTCTAGTTTGGGCTTTGGACTGGTAGAGAGGTTGTTCGGGTTTGAAATCTGCCTTTAATTTGTTAGGGTTAGGGTTAGGGTTAGGGTTAGGGTTAGGGTTAGGGTTAGGTAATAGGGTAAAATGCGAAAGTGCACCCCCCTATAGGGGGGGGGTGCACTTCGTTTCTATAGGTCCTAGGAGGCTGAGATTTGGTATATATACTATTTAGAGGGCGCCCGATCGTTTGCACTTGGTTTGGGAGCTCTAGCGCCACCAGGGGCCGAGATATGGTATTGCACCCCCATTTTTTTTGCAGCTACAGATCTGAAATTTTGTGAGTATACTAATTAGAGTATGCCCAGTCGATTGCACTTGGTTCCGTGGCTCTAGCGCCACCAGGTGCCGAGATATGCTATTGCACCCCCTGGTGCACTTTGCTTCCCTTGGTCCTAGAGGGAGGAGATTTGGTATATATACTAATTTTGCCACGCCCAGTCGATTGGGAGTGGTCCTGTACCTCTAGCGCCACCAGGTGCTGAGATATGGTATTGCACCCCCTCTATTATTGCACCTATAGAGGTCAAGTTGGGTGGGACTTAGGTGGGTGAGACTTGTGTTTGAATTGGGTGGGACTTGTGTTTGACTTGGGTGGGACTTAGGTGGGTGGGACTTGTGTTTGACTTGGTTGGGACTTGTGTTTGACTTGGGTGGGTTGGGACTTAGGTGGGTGAGACTTGTGTTTGAATTGGGTGGGACTTGTGTTTGACTTGGGTGGGTTAGGGTTAGGTGGGTGAGACTTGTGTTTGAATTGGGTGGGACTTGTGTTTGACTTGGGTGGGACTAAGGTGGGTTGGACTTGTGTTTGACTTGGGTGGGACTTAGGTGGGTTGGACTTGTGTTTGACTTGGGTGCGACTTAGGTGGGTGGGACTTGTGTTTGACTTGGTTGGGATTTAGGTGGGTGGGACTTGTGTTTGA
This sequence comes from Romanogobio albipinnatus, assembly GCA_023566225.1. Lineage (NCBI taxonomy): Eukaryota > Metazoa > Chordata > Actinopteri > Cypriniformes > Gobionidae > Romanogobio > Romanogobio albipinnatus. The sequence goes on from JAKRKY010000060.1 coordinate 99,138, forward strand.
CTTGGTTGGGACTTGTGTTTGACTTGGGTGGGTTGGGACTTAGGTGGGTGAGACTTGTGTTTGAATTGGGTGGGACTTGTGTTTGACTTGGGTGGGACTTAGCTGGGTGGGACTTGTGTTTTTCTTGGGTTAGGGTTAGGTTTAGGGTTAGGTTTAGGTTTAGGTTTAGGTTTAGGTTTAGGTTTAGGTTTAGGTTTGGGTTAGGGTTAGGGTTAGGGTTAGGGTTAGGGTTAGGGTTAGGGTTAGGGTTAGGTTTTTGAAAGAATTACAACAGCTCCCCTGGCCTAGAACTGGTCCGGGTCCAAGGGGAGTCTGAGGAAAGGCACGGGCTCGTGGTCTTTTGACCCAACCATCGTCCCCTCTCGGGACTACCATTACTAGGTTCCGGGTTAGGGTTAGGGTTAGGGTTAGGGTTAGGGTTAGGGTTAGGGTTAGGGTTAGGGTTAGGGTTAGGGTTAGGGTTAGGGTTAGGTAATAGGCACTTTTGCGAAGTTGAGCCCCCCTGAGTTGAGCCCCCCCCAGTAACTCCGCCCCCTTTGGTCCTAGGGGGAGGAGACTTTGCCTGTATACTAATTTGGCCACGCCCAGTCGATTGGGCGTGGTCCCATCCCTCTAGCTCCTCCCCTTTTTGAGTTATGGAGTTGAGCCCCCAGTTGAGCCCCCCCCTCTAACTCCGCCCCCTTTGGTCTTACAGGGCGGAGACTTTGCCTGTATACTAATTTGGTCACGCCCAGTCGATTGGGCGTGGTCCCATCCTTCTAGCCCCTCCCCTTTTTGAGTTATGGGTTAGGGTTAGGTTTAGGGTTGGGGTAGGGTTGGACTTAGGTTAGGGTTAGGGTTAGGGTTAGGTTTTGTAAAATTACAACAGTTCCCCTCTCCCTGAAATCTATGCCCAGGAAGGCGGGGAAACTGAGGAGGTGCACTGGCCGACGCATATTAGACTCTACCGGAAGACCTGGATCTGGCTCCTGTCTAGGAGGAAAGCCTTCTAGTTTGGGCTTTGGACTGGTAGAGAGGTTGTTCGGGTTTGAAATCTGCCTTTAATTTGTTAGGGTTAGGGTTAGGGTTAGGGTTAGGGTTAGGGTTAGGGTTAGGTTAGGGTTAGGGTTAGGGTTAGGGTTAGGGTTAGGGTTAGGGTTAGGGTTAGGGTTAGGGTTAGGGTTAGGGTTAGGGTTAGGGTTAGGGTTAGGGTTAGGGTTAGGGTTAGGGTTAGGGTTAGGGTTAGGGTTAGGGTTAGGGTTAGGGTTAGGGTTAGGGTTAGGGTTAGGGTTAGGGTTAGGGTTAGGGTTAGGGTTAGGGTTAGGGTTAGGGTTAGGGTTAGGTAATAGGGTAAAATGCGAAAGTGCACCCCCCTATAGGGGGGGGTGCACTTCGTTTCTATAGGTCCTAGGAGGCTGAGATTTGGTATATATACTATTTAGAGGGCGCCCGATCGTTTGCACTTGGTTTGGGAGCTCTAGCGCCACCAGGGGCCGAGATATGGTATTGCACCCCCATTTTTTTTGCAGCTACAGATCTGAAATTTTGTGAGTATACTAATTAGAGTATGCCCAGTCGATTGCACTTGGTTCCGTGGCTCTAGCGCCACCAGGTGCCGAGATATGCTATTGCACCCCCTGGTGCACTTTGCTTCCCTTGGTCCTAGAGGGAGGAGATTTGGTATATATACTAATTTTGCCACGCCCAGTCGATTGGGAGTGGTCCTGTACCTCTAGCGCCACCAGGTGCTGAGATATGGTATTGCACCCCCTCTATTATTGCACCTATAGAGGTCAAGTTGGGTGGGACTTAGGTGGGTGAGACTTGTGTTTGAATTGGGTGGGACTTGTGTTTGACTTGGGTGGGACTTAGGTGGGTGGGACTTGTGTTTGACTTGGTTGGGACTTGTGTTTGACTTGGGTGGGTTGGGACTTAGGTGGGTGAGACTTGTGTTTGAATTGGGTGGGACTTGTGTTTGACTTGGGTGGGTTAGGGTTAGGTGGGTGAGACTTGTGTTTGAATTGGGTGGGACTTGTGTTTGACTTGGGTGGGACTAAGGTGGGTTGGACTTGTGTTTGACTTGGGTGGGACTTAGGTGGGTTGGACTTGTGTTTGACTTGGGTGCGACTTAGGTGGGTGGGACTTGTGTTTGACTTGGTTGGGATTTAGGTGGGTGGGACTTGTGTTTGACTTGGTTGGGACTTGTGTTTGACTTGGGTGGGTTGGGACTTAGGTGGGTGAGACTTGTGTTTGAATTGGGTGGGACTTGTGTTTGACTTGGGTGGGACTTAGCTGGGTGGGACTTGTGTTTTTCTTGGGTTAGGGTTAGGTTTAGGGTTAGGTTTAGGTTTAGGTTTAGGTTTAGGTTTAGGTTTAGGTTTAGGTTTAGGTTTGGGTTAGGGTTAGGGTTAGGGTTAGGGTTAGGGTTAGGGTTAGGGTTAGGGTTAGGTTTTTGAAAGAATTACAACAGCTCCCCTGGCCTAGAACTGGTCCGGGTCCAAGGGGAGTCTGAGGAAAGGCACGGGCTCGTGGTCTTTTGACCCAACCATCGTCCCCTCTCGGGACTACCATTACTAGGTTCCGGGTTAGGGTTAGGGTTAGGGTTAGGGTTAGGGTTAGGGTTAGGGTTAGGGTTAGGGTTAGGGTTAGGGTTAGGGTTAGGGTTAGGGTTAGGGTTAGGGTTAGGGTTAGGGTTAGGGTTAGGGTTAGGGTTAGGGTTAGGGTTAGGGTTAGGGTTAGGGTTAGGGTTAGGGTTAGGGTTAGGGTTAGGGTTAGGGTTAGGGTTAGGGTTAGGGTTAGGGTTAGGGTTAGGGTTAGGGTTAGGGTTAGGGTTAGGGTTAGGGTTAGGGTTAGGGTTAGGGTTAGGGTTAGGGTTAGGGTTAGGGTTAGGGTTAGGGTTAGGGTTAGGGTTAGGGTTAGGGTAGGTTAGGGTTAGGGTTAGGGTTAGGGTTAGGGTTAGGGTTAGGGTTAGGGTTAGGGTTAGGGTTAGGGTTAGGGTTAGGGTTAGGGTTAGGGTTAGGGTTAGGGTTAGGGTTAGGGTTAGGGTTAGGGTTAGGGTTAGGGTTAGGGTTAGGTTAGGGTTAGGGTTAGGGTTAGGGTTAGGGTTAGGTTAGGGTTAGGGTTAGGGTTAGGGTTAGGGTTAGGGTTAGGGTTAGGGTTAGGGTTAGGTTAGGGTTAGGGTTAGGGTTAGGGTTAGGGTTAGGGTTAGGGTTAGGGTTAGGGTTAGGGTTAGGGTTAGGGTTAGGGTTAGGGTTAGGTAATAGGCACTTTTGCGAAGTTGAGCCCCCCTGAGTTAGGGTTAGGGTTAGGGTTAGGGTTAGGGTTAGGGTTAGGGTTAGGTTAGGGTTAGTGTTAGGGTTAGGGTTAGGGTTAGGGTTAGGGTTAGGGTTAGGGTTAGGTTAGGGTTAGGGTTAGGGTTAGGGTTAGGGTTAGGGTTAGGGTTAGGGTTAGGGTTAGGGTTAGGGTTAGGGTTAGGGTTAGGGTTAGGGTTAGGGTTAGGGTTAGGGTTAGGGTTAGGGTTAGGGTTAGGGTTAGGGTTAGGGTTAGGGTTAGGGTTAGGGTTAGGGTTAGGGTTAGGGTTAGGGTTAGGGTTAGGGTTAGGGTTAGGGTTAGGGTTAGGGTTAGGGTTAGGGTTAGGGTTAGGGTTAGGGTTAGGGTTAGGGTTAGGGTTAGGGTTAGGGTTAGGGTTAGGGTTAGGGTTAGGGTTAGGGTTAGGGTTAGGGTTAGGGTTAGGGTTAGGGTTAGGGTTAGGGTTAGGGTTAGGGTTAGGGTTAGGGTTAGGGTTAGGGTTAGGGTTAGGGTTAGGGTTAGGGTTAGGGTTAGGGTTAGGGTTAGGGTTAGGGTTAGGGTTAGGGTTAGGGTTAGGGTTAGGGTTAGGGTTAGGGTTAGGGTTAGGGTTAGGGTTAGGGTTAGGGTTAGGGTTAGGGTTAGGGTTAGGGTTAGGGTTAGGGTTAGGGTTAGGGTTAGGGTTAGGGTTAGGGTTAGGGTTAGGGTTAGGGTTAGGGTTAGGGTTAGGGTTAGGGTTAGGGTTAGGGTTAGGGTTAGGGTTAGGGTTAGGGTTAGGGTTAGGGTTAGGGTTAGGGTTAGGGTTAGGGTTAGGGTTAGGGTTAGGGTTAGGGTTAGGGTTAGGGTTAGGGTTAGGGTTAGGGTTAGGGTTAGGGTTAGGGTTAGGGTTAGGGTTAGGGTTAGGGTTAGGGTTAGGGTTAGGGTTAGGGTTAGGGTTAGGGTTAGGGTTAGGGTTAGGGTTAGGGTTAGGGTTAGGGTTAGGGTTAGGGTTAGGGTTAGGGTTAGGGTTAGGGTTAGGGTTAGGGTTAGGGTTAGGGTTAGGGTTAGGGTTAGGGTTAGGGTTAGGGTTAGGGTTAGGGTTAGGGTTAGGGTTAGGGTTAGGGTTAGGGTTAGGGTTAGGGTTAGGGTTAGGGTTAGGGTTAGGGTTAGGGTTAGGGTTAGGGTTAGGGTTAGGGTTAGGGTTAGGGTTAGGGTTAGGGTTAGGGTTAGGGTTAGGGTTAGGGTTAGGGTTAGGGTTAGGGTTAGGGTTAGGGTTAGGGTTAGGGTTAGGGTTAGGGTTAGGGTTAGGGTTAGGGTTAGGGTTAGGGTTAGGGTTAGGGTTAGGGTTAGGGTTAGGGTTAGGGTTAGGGTTAGGGTTAGGGTTAGGGTTAGGGTTAGGGTTAGGGTTAGGGTTAGGGTTAGGGTTAGGGTTAGGGTTAGGGTTAGGGTTAGGGTTAGGGTTAGGGTTAGGGTTAGGGTTAGGGTTAGGGTTAGGGTTAGGGTTAGGGTTAGGGTTAGGGTTAGGGTTAGGGTTAGGGTTAGGGTTAGGGTTAGGGTTAGGGTTAGGGTTAGGGTTAGGGTTAGGGTTAGGGTTAGGGTTAGGGTTAGGGTTAGGGTTAGGGTTAGGGTTAGGGTTAGGGTTAGGGTTAGGGTTAGGGTTAGGGTTAGGGTTAGGGTTAGGGTTAGGGTTAGGGTTAGGGTTAGGGTTAGGGTTAGGGTTAGGGTTAGGGTTAGGGTTAGGGTTAGGGTTAGGGTTAGGGTTAGGGTTAGGGTTAGGGTTAGGGTTAGGGTTAGGGTTAGGGTTAGGGTTAGGGTTAGGGTTAGGGTTAGGGTTAGGGTTAGGGTTAGGGTTAGGGTTAGGGTTAGGGTTAGGGTTAGGGTTAGGGTTAGGGTTAGGGTTAGGGTTAGGGTTAGGGTTAGGGTTAGGGTTAGGGTTAGGGTTAGGGTTAGGGTTAGGGTTAGGGTTAGGGTTAGGGTTAGGGTTAGGGTTAGGGTTAGGGTTAGGGTTAGGGTTAGGGTTAGGGTTAGGGTTAGGGTTAGGGTTAGGGTTAGGGTTAGGGTTAGGGTTAGGGTTAGGGTTAGGGTTAGGGTTAGGGTTAGGGTTAGGGTTAGGGTTAGGGTTAGGGTTAGGGTTAGGGTTAGGGTTAGGGTTAGGGTTAGGGTTAGGGTTAGGGTTAGGGTTAGGGTTAGGGTTAGGGTTAGGGTTAGGGTTAGGGTTAGGGTTAGGGTTAGGGTTAGGGTTAGGGTTAGGGTTAGGGTTAGGGTTAGGGTTAGGGTTAGGGTTAGGGTTAGGGTTAGGGTTAGGGTTAGGGTTAGGGTTAGGGTTAGGGTTAGGGTTAGGGTTAGGGTTAGGGTTAGGGTTAGGGTTAGGGTTAGGGTTAGGGTTAGGGTTAGGGTTAGGGTTAGGGTTAGGGTTAGGGTTAGGGTTAGGGTTAGGGTTAGGGTTAGGGTTAGGGTTAGGGTTAGGGTTAGGGTTAGGGTTAGGGTTAGGGTTAGGGTTAGGGTTAGGGTTAGGGTTAGGGTTAGGGTTAGGGTTAGGGTTAGGGTTAGGGTTAGGGTTAGGGTTAGGGTTAGGGTTAGGGTTAGGGTTAGGGTTAGGGTTAGGGTTAGGGTTAGGGTTAGGGTTAGGGTTAGGGTTAGGGTTAGGGTTAGGGTTAGGGTTAGGGTTAGGGTTAGGGTTAGGGTTAGGGTTAGGGTTAGGGTTAGGGTTAGGGTTAGGGTTAGGGTTAGGGTTAGGGTTAGGGTTAGGGTTAGGGTTAGGGTTAGGGTTAGGGTTAGGGTTAGGGTTAGGGTTAGGGTTAGGGTTAGGGTTAGGGTTAGGGTTAGGGTTAGGGTTAGGGTTAGGGTTAGGGTTAGGGTTAGGGTTAGGGTTAGGGTTAGGGTTAGGGTTAGGGTTAGGGTTAGGGTTAGGGTTAGGGTTAGGGTTAGGGTTAGGGTTAGGGTTAGGGTTAGGGTTAGGGTTAGGGTTAGGGTTAGGGTTAGGGTTAGGGTTAGGGTTAGGGTTAGGGTTAGGGTTAGGGTTAGGGTTAGGGTTAGGGTTAGGGTTAGGGTTAGGGTTAGGGTTAGGGTTAGGGTTAGGGTTAGGGTTAGGGTTAGGGTTAGGGTTAGGGTTAGGGTTAGGGTTAGGGTTAGGGTTAGGGTTAGGGTTAGGGTTAGGGTTAGGGTTAGGGTTAGGGTTAGGGTTAGGGTTAGGGTTAGGGTTAGGGTTAGGGTTAGGGTTAGGGTTAGGGTTAGGGTTAGGGTTAGGGTTAGGGTTAGGGTTAGGGTTAGGGTTAGGGTTAGGGTTAGGGTTAGGGTTAGGGTTAGGGTTAGGGTTAGGGTTAGGGTTAGGGTTAGGGTTAGGGTTAGGGTTAGGGTTAGGGTTAGGGTTAGGGTTAGGGTTAGGGTTAGGGTTAGGGTTAGGGTTAGGGTTAGGGTTAGGGTTAGGGTTAGGGTTAGGGTTAGGGTTAGGGTTAGGGTTAGGGTTAGGGTTAGGGTTAGGGTTAGGGTTAGGGTTAGGGTTAGGGTTAGGGTTAGGGTTAGGGTTAGGGTTAGGGTTAGGGTTAGGGTTAGGGTTAGGGTTAGGGTTAGGGTTAGGGTTAGGGTTAGGGTTAGGGTTAGGGTTAGGGTTAGGGTTAGGGTTAGGGTTAGGGTTAGGGTTAGGGTTAGGGTTAGGGTTAGGGTTAGGGTTAGGGTTAGGGTTAGGGTTAGGGTTAGGGTTAGGGTTAGGGTTAGGGTTAGGGTTAGGGTTAGGGTTAGGGTTAGGGTTAGGGTTAGGGTTAGGGTTAGGGTTAGGGTTAGGGTTAGGGTTAGGGTTAGGGTTAGGGTTAGGGTTAGGGTTAGGGTTAGGGTTAGGGTTAGGGTTAGGGTTAGGGTTAGGGTTAGGGTTAGGGTTAGGGTTAGGGTTAGGGTTAGGGTTAGGGTTAGGGTTAGGGTTAGGGTTAGGGTTAGGGTTAGGGTTAGGGTTAGGGTTAGGGTTAGGGTTAGGGTTAGGGTTAGGGTTAGGGTTAGGGTTAGGGTTAGGGTTAGGGTTAGGGTTAGGGTTAGGGTTAGGGTTAGGGTTAGGGTTAGGGTTAGGGTTAGGGTTAGGGTTAGGGTTAGGGTTAGGGTTAGGGTTAGGGTTAGGGTTAGGGTTAGGGTTAGGGTTAGGGTTAGGGTTAGGGTTAGGGTTAGGGTTAGGGTTAGGGTTAGGGTTAGGGTTAGGGTTAGGGTTAGGGTTAGGGTTAGGGTTAGGGTTAGGGTTAGGGTTAGGGTTAGGGTTAGGGTTAGGGTTAGGGTTAGGGTTAGGGTTAGGGTTAGGGTTAGGGTTAGGGTTAGGGTTAGGGTTAGGGTTAGGGTTAGGGTTAGGGTTAGGGTTAGGGTTAGGGTTAGGGTTAGGGTTAGGGTTAGGGTTAGGGTTAGGGTTAGGGTTAGGGTTAGGGTTAGGGTTAGGGTTAGGGTTAGGGTTAGGGTTAGGGTTAGGGTTAGGGTTAGGGTTAGGGTTAGGGTTAGGGTTAGGGTTAGGGTTAGGGTTAGGGTTAGGGTTAGGGTTAGGGTTAGGGTTAGGGTTAGGGTTAGGGTTAGGGTTAGGGTTAGGGTTAGGGTTAGGGTTAGGGTTAGGGTTAGGGTTAGGGTTAGGGTTAGGGTTAGGGTTAGGGTTAGGGTTAGGGTTAGGGTTAGGGTTAGGGTTAGGGTTAGGGTTAGGGTTAGGGTTAGGGTTAGGGTTAGGGTTAGGGTTAGGGTTAGGGTTAGGGTTAGGGTTAGGGTTAGGGTTAGGGTTAGGGTTAGGGTTAGGGTTAGGGTTAGGGTTAGGGTTAGGGTTAGGGTTAGGGTTAGGGTTAGGGTTAGGGTTAGGGTTAGGGTTAGGGTTAGGGTTAGGGTTAGGGTTAGGGTTAGGGTTAGGGTTAGGGTTAGGGTTAGGGTTAGGGTTAGGGTTAGGGTTAGGGTTAGGGTTAGGGTTAGGGTTAGGGTTAGGGTTAGGGTTAGGGTTAGGGTTAGGGTTAGGGTTAGGGTTAGGGTTAGGGTTAGGGTTAGGGTTAGGGTTAGGGTTAGGGTTAGGGTTAGGGTTAGGGTTAGGGTTAGGGTTAGGGTTAGGGTTAGGGTTAGGGTTAGGGTTAGGGTTAGGGTTAGGGTTAGGGTTAGGGTTAGGGTTAGGGTTAGGG
>JAKRKY010000060.1:112500-114015 GCA_023566225.1 Romanogobio albipinnatus
TAAACGTTAAAGTTAAAGTTTAAGTTAAAGTTAAAGTTAAAGTTAACAGTTCAAGTTAAAGTTACAGTTCAAGTTAAAGTTAAAGTTCAAGTTAAAGTTAAAGTTAAAGTTAAAGTTAACAGTTAAAGTTAAGTTAAAGTTAAAGTTAAAGTTAAAGTTAAAGTTAAAGTTAAAGTTAAAGTTAACGTTAAAGTTAAAGTTAAAGTTAAAGTTAAAGTTAAAGTTAAAGTTAAAGTTAAAGTTAAAGTTAAAGTTAACAGTTAAAGTTAAGTTAAAAGTTAAAGTTAAAGTTAAAGTTAAAGTTAAAGTTAACAGTTAAAGTAAGTTAAAGTTAAGTTAAAGTTAAAGTTAAAGTTAAGTTAAGTTAAAGTTAAAGTTAAAGTTAAAAGTTAAAGTTACAGTTAAAGTTAAAGTTACAGTTCAAGTTACAGTTACACGTTAAAGTTAAAGTTAAGTTAAAGTTAACGTTACAAGTTAAAGTTAAAGTTCAAGTTAAAGTTAAGTTAAAGTTAAAGTTCAAGTTAACGTTAAAGTTAAAGTTAAAGTTAAAGTTAAACGTTAAAGTTAAAGTTAAAGTTAAAGTTAACGTTAAAGTTAAAGTTAAAGTTAAAGTTAAAGTTAAAGTTAAAGTTAAAGTTAAAGTTAAAGTTAAAGTTAACAGTTAAAGTTAAAGTTAACAGTTCACGTTAAAGTTACAAGTTAAAGTTAAAGTTAAAGTTAAAGTTAACGTTAAAGTTAAAGTTAAAGTTAAAGTTCACAGTTAAAGTTAACAGTTAAAGTTAAAGTTAAGTTCAAGTTAAAGTTAAAGTTAACAGTTAAGTTAAAGTTAAAGTTAAAGTTAAAGTTACCGTAAAGTTCAAGTTAAAGTTCAAGTTAAAGTTAAAGTTAAAGTTAAAGTTAAAGTTAAAGTTAAAGTTAAAGTTAAAGTTAAAGTTAAAGTTACAGTTAAAGTTAAAGTTAAAGTTAAAGTTAACAGTTAAGTTACAAGTTAAGTTAAAGTTAAAGTTCAAAGTTAAAGTTAAAGTTAACAAGTTAAAGTTACGTTAAAGTTAAAGTTAAGTTACAGTTAAAGTTAAAGTTTAAAGTTACAGTTAAAGTTAAAGTTAAAGTTAAAGTTAAAGTTAAGTTAAAGTTAAAGTTAAAGTTAAAGTTAAAGTTAAAGTTAAAGTTAAGTTACAGTTAAAGTTAAAGTTACAAGTTAAAGTTAAAGTTAAAGTTCAAGTTAAAGTTAAAGTTAAAGTTAAAGTTAAAGTTAAAGTTAAAGTTAAGTTAAAGTTAAAGTTAAGTACGTTAAAGTTAAAGTTACAGTTAAAGTTAAAGTTACAGTTAAGTTAAAGTTAAAGTTCACGTTAAAGTTCAAAGTTAAAGTTAAAGTTAAAGTTAAAGTTAAAGTTAAAGTTAAAGTTACAAGTTAAAGTTAAAGTTAAGTTAAAAGTCTAAAGTTAAAGTTACAGTTAAAGTTAAAGTTAAAGTTACAGTTAAAGTTCACAGTTAAAGTTAACGTTAAAGTTAAGT
>JAKRKY010000061.1:0-112470 GCA_023566225.1 Romanogobio albipinnatus
CAAGTCCCACCCAATTCAAACACAAGTCTCACCCACCTAAGTCCAACCCAAGTCAAACACAAGTCCAACCCACCTAAGTCCCACCCAAGTCAAACACAAGTCCCACCCAATTCAAACACAAGTCTCACCCACCTAAGTCCCACCCAAGTCAAACACAAGTCCAACCCACCTAAGTCCCACCCAAGTCAAACACAAGTCCAACCCACCTAAGTCCCACCCAAGTCAAACACAAGTCCCACCCAATTCAAACACAAGTCCAACCCACCCAAGTCAAACACAAGTCCCAACCAAGTCAAACACAAGTCCCACCCACCTAAGTCCCACCCAAGTCAAACACAAGTTTCACCCACCTAAGTCCCACCCAACTTGACCTCTATAGGTGCAATAATAGAGGGGGTGCAATACCATATCTCAGCACCTGGTGGCGCTACAGGTACAGGACCACTCCCAATCGACTGGGCGTGGCCAAATTAGTATACAGGCGAAGTATCCGCCCCACAGGACCAAAGGGGGCGGAGTTAGAGGGGGGGGCTCAACTGGGGGCTCAACTCCATAACTCAAAAAGGGGAGGAGCTAGAGGGATGTGACCACTCCCAATCGACTGGGCGTGGCCGAATTAGTATACAGGCGAAAACTCCGCCCTGTAAGACCAAAGGGGGCGGAGTTAGAGGGGGGGCTCAACTGGGGGCTCAACTCCATAACTCAAAAAGGGGAGGAGCTAGAGGGATGGGACCACTCCCAATCGACTGGGCGTGGCAGAATTAGTATACAGGCGAAGTCTCCGCCCTGTAAGACCAAAGGGGGCGGAGTTAGAGGGGGGGGCTCAACTGGGGGCTCAACTCCATAACTCAAAAAGGGGAGGAGCTAGAGGGATGGGACCACTCCCAATCGACTGGGCGTGGCCGAATTAGTATACAGGCGAAGTCTACGCCCTGTAAGACCAAAGGGGGCGGAGTTACCGGGGGGGGCTCAACTCAGGGGGGCTCAACTTCGCAAAAGTGCCTATTACCTAACCCTAACCCTAACCCTTCTCAAAAAACCTAACCCTAACCCTAACCCCCTAACCCTAACCCTATACAGAAAAGATAGGATCGGTCGCGACCGATCCCCAGTATTGGACTCTATATCCTAACCCTAACCCTAACCCTAACCCTAACCCTAACCCTAACCCTAACCCTAACCCTAACCCTAACCCTAACCCTAACCCTAACCCTTATACAGAAAAGATAGGATCGGTCGCGACCGATCCCCAGTATTGGACTCTATATCCTAACCCTAACCCTAACCCTAACCCACCCAATTCAAACACAAGTCTCACCCACCTAAGTCCAACCCACCCAAGTCAAACACAAGTCCCACCCAATTCAAACACAAGTCTCACCCACCTAAGTCCAACCCACCCAAGTCAAACACAAGTCCCACCCAATTCAAACACAAGTCTCACCCACCTAAGTCCAACCCACCCAAGTCAAACACAAGTCCCACCCAATTCAAACACAAGTCTCACCCACCTAAGTCCAACCCACCCAAGTCAAACACAAGTCCCACCCAATTCAAACACAAGTCTCACCCACCTAAGTCCAACCCACCCAAGTCAAACACAAGTCCCACCCAATTCAAACACAAGTTTCACCCACCTAAGTCCCACCCAACTTGACCTCTATAGGTGCAATAATAGAGGGGGTGCAATACCATATCTCAGCACCTGGTGGCGCTAGAGGTACAGGACCACTCCCAATCGACTGGGCGTGGCAAAATTAGTATATATACCAAATCTCCTCCCTCTAGGACCAAGGGAAGCAAAGTGCACCAGGGGGTGCAATAGCATATCTCGGCACCTGGTGGCGCTAGAGCCACGGAACTAAGTGCAATCGACTGGGCATACTCTAATTAGTATATTCACAAAATTTCAGATCTGTAGCTGCAAAAAAAATGGGGGTGCAATACCATATCTCAGCCCCTGGTGGCGCTAGAGCTCCCAAACCAAGTGCAAACGATCGGGCGCCCTCTAAATAGTATATATACCAAATTTCAGCCTCCTAGGACCTATAGAAACGAAGTGCACCCCCCCCTATAGGGGGGTGCACTTTCGCATTTTACCCTATTACCTAACCCTAACCCTAACCCTAACCCTAACCCTAACCCTAACCCTAACCCTAACCCTAACCCTAACCCTAACCCTTCTCAAAAAACCTAACCCTAACCCTAACCCCCTAACCCTAACCCTATACAGAAAAGATAGGATCGGTCGCGACCGATCCCCAGTATTGGACTCTATATCCTAACCCTAACCCTAACCCTAACCCTAACCCTAACCCTAACCCTAACCCTTATACAGAAAAGATAGGATCGGTCGCGACCGATCCCCAGTATTGGACTCTATATCCTAACCCTAACCCTAAACCTAACCCTAACCCAAGAAAAACACAAGTCCCACCCAGCTAAGTCCCACCCAAGTCAAACACAAGTCCCACCCACCTAAGTCCCACCCAAGTCAAACACAAGTCCCACCCAATTCAAACACAAGTCTCACCCACCTAAGTCCCAACCCACACAAGTCCCAACCAAGTCAAACACAAGTCCCACCCACCTAAATCCCAACCAAGTCAAACACAAGTCCCACCCACCTAAGTCGCACCCAAGTCAAACACAAGTCCAACCCACCTAAGTCCCACCCAAGTCAAACACAAGTCCAACCCACCTAAGTCCCACCCAAGTCAAACACAAGTCCCACCCAATTCAAACACAAGTCTCACCCACCTAACCCTAACCCACCCAAGTCAAACACAAGTCCCACCCAATTCAAACACAAGTCTCACCCACCTAAGTCCCAACCCACCCAAGTCAAACACAAGTCCCAACCAAGTCAAACACAAGTCCCACCCACCTAAGTCCCACCCAAGTCAAACACAAGTCCCACCCAATTCAAACACAAGTCTCACCCACCTAAGTCCCACCCAACTTGACCTCTATAGGTGCAATAATAGAGGGGGTGCAATACCATATCTCAGCACCTGGTGGCGCTAGAGGTACAGGACCACTCCCAATCGACTGGGCGTGGCAAAATTAGTATATATACCAAATCTCCTCCCTCTAGGACCAAGGGAAGCAAAGTGCACCAGGGGGTGCAATAGCATATCTCGGCACCTGGTGGCGCTAGAGCCACGGAACCAATTGCAATCGACTGGGCATACTCTAATTAGTATACTCACAAAATTTCAGATCTGTAGCTGCAAAAAAAATGGGGGTGCAATACCATATCTCGGCCCCTGGTGGCGCTAGAGCTCCCAAACCAAGTGCAAACGATCGGGCGCCCTCTAAATAGTATATATACCAAATTTCAGCCTCCTAGGACCTATAGAAACGAAGTGCACCCCCCCCTATAGGGGGGTGCACTTTCGCATTTTACCCTATTACCTAACCCTAACCCTAACCCTAACCCTAACCCTAACCCTAACCCTAACCCTAACCCTAACCCTAACCCTAACCCTAACCCTAACCCTAACCCTAACCCTAACCCTAACCCTAACCCTAACCCTAACCCTAACCCTAACCCTAACCCTAACCTAACCCTAACCCTAACCCTAACCCTAACCCTAACCCTAACCCTAACCCTAACCCTAACCCTAACCCTAACCCTAACCCTAACCCTAACCCTAACCCTAACCCTAACCCTAACCCTAACCCTAACCCTAACCCTAACCCTAACCCTAACCCTAACCCTAACCCTAACCCTAACCCTAACCCTAACCCTAACCCTAACCCTAACCCTAACCCTAACCCTAACCCTAACCCTAACCCTAACCCTAACCCTAACCCTAACCCTAACCCTAACCCTAACCCTAACCCTAACCTAACCCTAACCCTAACCCTAACCCTAACCCTAACCCTAACCCTAACCCTAACCCTAACCCTAACCCTAACCCTAACCTAACCCTAACCCTAACCCTAACCCTAACCCTAACCCTAACCCTAACCCTAACCCTAACCTAACCCTAACCCTAACCCTAACCCTAACCCTAACCCTAACCCTAACCCTAACCCTAACCCTAACCCTAACCCTAACCCTAACCCTCACTGGGGATTGGGAATTAGTTCTAACTAGGCAGTACTTTAACATATCTAAATCTACCATCACAGGATGGGGACGTAATGGTAGGATCAATTAGGGCTATCCCTGTACTCGCACCCCGCCTAAACCTAACCCTCACTGGGGATGGGGAATTAGTTCTAACTAGACATTACTTTAACATACCTAAACCTACCCATCACAGGATGAGAGCATAATTCTAGGATCAATTAGGGCTATCCCTGTACTCGCGACCCGCCTAAACCTAACCCTCACTGGGGATTGGGAATTAGTTCTAACTAGGCATTACTTTAACATATCTAAATCTACCCATCACAGGATGGGGACGTAATGGTAGGATCAATTAGGGCTATCCCTGTACTCGCAACCCACCTAAACCTAACCCTCACTGGGGATTGGGAACACACGCCGGGGGCTGATCTCCCTTGGGCGGGCCGCCTCGGAGGAGGGTGTATGGTGTTTAAAGGGCCGAAACACCCAATGATCCTGAGGTACATCACTGATGATGTGTTCTTTTTATAGAGGTACATGGATTTTCACGTTCTTCACGTTCCGCACGTCTAAATCGAACGGTCTCAAACCATACGACTAATATGACCTTGACCTTTACCATATACCAAAATACTTCACCTCTGGGGGGGTTGCGATGCTGGATCAGGATTATCGGGCTTCGGCTTGGTTCGCTGGTCCAGAGCAAGTTCAGACCGGAAACTTCGCAATTCCTAAAAACCAGAAAAAGAAGTAAGAACTATAGTTTTCAACAGTAAAAGTTAGCCACGACCTTGTAGGATCAATTAGGGCTATCCCTTTACTCGCAACCCGCCTAAACCTAACCCTCGCTGGGGATTGGGAATTAGTTCTAATTAGACATCGGACCTGGACCTTTACCGTATACCAAAATACTTCACCTCTGGGGGGGTTGCGATGCTGGATCAGGATTATCGGGCTTCGGCTTGGTTCGCTGGTCCAGAGCAAGTTCAGACCGGAAACTTCGCAATTCCTAAAAACCAGAAAAAGAAGTAAGAACTATAGTTTTCAACAGTAAAGGTTAGCTACGACCTCAATACCACACTAGGACGTACCCGTCAGACTAACCCAGCTGAATAAAAGAGATTACAATATAAAAAAAAGAGACCCACAAATCGGTTTGAGGATCCTCATCCCCTCCGGTCTCTCTCTTAACCCTCGGGTTTGGCAGAGAGACGGGATGGGGAGACGAATCGAACCCAGACAGGTTCGTTGGAAAATGTGAGTCCCAGACAGGTCGCACATTTTCTGATTCGTCCTTTCAAAATAGGATCTCTCAGATTGATTTCTCTCACGAGTTGACCTTCACCATAGACCAAAATACTTCACCTCTGGGGGAGTTGCGATGCTGGATCAGGATTATCAGGCTTCGGCTTGGTTCGCTGGTCCAGAGCAAGTTCAGACCGGAAACTTCGCAATTCCTAAAAACCAAAAAAGAAATACTAACGAAAATAATAACAAGCTACCCACCTGGCCCATAAGCCAAAAAAAGGCATTGCTCCTAGACGGGAGCCAATCACAGGCGACATAGTATAGTCTGACATGCGTCGGCCAGTGCCTTTCCTCATTCTCCCTACTACAAACCTTTCCAGACGAGTGCTGGCTTGGGGGGAGATGTTGTAATTTCCCCTAACCTAACCGGCCAGAGCCATCGGACTTGACATACTATCCTACGCATATGATCTTGTATAAATGGGCCCACAAATGATATAGAACTGGGGGAGTTGCGATGCTGGATCAGGATTATCAGGCTTCGGCTTGGTTCGCTGGTCCGGAGCAAGTTCAGACCGGAAACTTCGCAATTCCTAAAAACCAGAAAAAGAAGTTATCACGAGTTGACCTTCACCATAGACCAAAATACTTCACCTCTGGGGGGGTTGCGATGCTGGATCAGGATTATCAGGCTTCGGCTTGGTTCGCTGGTCCGGAGCAAGTTCAGACCGGAAACTTCGCAATTCCTAAAAACCAGAAAAAGAAGTTATCACGAGTTGACCTTCGCTGTAGACCAAAATACTTCACCTCTGGGGGAGTTGCGATGCTGGATCAGGATTATCAGGCTTCGGCTTGGTTCGCTGGTCCAGAGCAAGTTCAGACCGGAAACTTCGCAATTCCTAAAAACCAGAAAAAGAAGTTATCACGAGTTGACCTTCACCATAGACCAAAATACTTCACCTCTGGGGGGGTTGCGATGCTGGATCAGGATTATCAGGCTTCGGCTTGGTTCGCTGGTCCGGAGCAAGTTCAGACCGGAAACTTCGCAATTCCTAAAAACCAAAAAAGAAATAAGAACAATAATAACCCTAACCCTAACTCTAACCCTAACCCTCACTGGGGGTTGGGAATTAGTTCTAACTAGACATTACTTTAACATACCTAAACCTACCCATCACAGGATGAGAGCGTAATTCTAGGATCAATTAGGGCTATCCCTGTACTCGCACCCCGCCTAAACCTAACCCTCACTGGGGATTGGGAATTAGTTCTAACTAGGCAGTACTTTAACATATCTAAATCTACCATCACAGGATGGGGACGTAATGGTAGGATCAATTAGGGCTATCCCTGTACTCGCACCCCGCCTAAACCTAACCCTCACTGGGGATTGGGAATTAGTTCTAACTAGGCAGTACTTTAACATATCTAAATCTACCATCACAGGATGGGGACGTAATGGTAGGATCAATTAGGGCTATCCCTGTACTCGCACCCCGCCTAAACCTAACCCTCACTGGGGATGGGGAATTAGTTCTAACTAGACATTACTTTAACATACCTAAACCTACCCATCACAGGATGAGAGCATAATTCTAGGATCAATTAGGGCTATCCCTGTACTCGCGACCCGCCTAAACCTAACCCTCACTGGGGATTGGGAATTAGTTCTAACTAGGCATTACTTTAACATATCTAAATCTACCCATCACAGGATGGGGACGTAATGGTAGGATCAATTAGGGCTATCCCTGTACTCGCAACCCGCCTAAACCTAACCCTCACTGGGGATTGGGAACACACGCCGGGGGCTGATCTCCCTTGGGCGGGCCGCCTCGGAGGAGGGTGTATGGTGTTTAAAGGGCCGAAACACCCAATGATCCTGAGGTACATCACTGATGATGTGTTCTTTTTATAGAGGTACATGGATTTTCACGTTCTTCACGTTCCGCACGTCTAAATCGAACGGTCTCAAACCATACGACTAATATGACCTTGACCTTTACCATATACCAAAATACTTCACCTCTGGGGGGGTTGCGATGCTGGATCAGGATTATCGGGCTTCGGCTTGGTTCGCTGGTCCAGAGCAAGTTCAGACCGGAAACTTCGCAATTCCTAAAAACCAGAAAAAGAAGTAAGAACTATAGTTTTCAACAGTAAAAGTTAGCCACGACCTTGTAGGATCAATTAGGGCTATCCCTTTACTCGCAACCCGCCTAAACCTAACCCTCGCTGGGGATTGGGAATTAGTTCTAATTAGACATCGGACCTGGACCTTTACCGTATACCAAAATACTTCACCTCTGGGGGGGTTGCGATGCTGGATCAGGATTATCGGGCTTCGGCTTGGTTCGCTGGTCCAGAGCAAGTTCAGACCGGAAACTTCGCAATTCCTAAAAACCAGAAAAAGAAGTAAGAACTATAGTTTTCAACAGTAAAGGTTAGCCACGACCTCAATACCACACTAGGACGTACCCGTCAGACTAACCCAGCTGAATAAAAGAGATTACAATATAAAAAAAAGAGACCCACAAATCGGTTTGAGGATCCTCATCCCCTCCGGTCTCTCTCTTAACCCTCGGGTTTGGCAGAGAGACGGGATGGGGAGACGAATCGAACCCAGACAGGTTCGTTGGAAAATGTGAGTCCCAGACAGGTCGCACATTTTCTGATTCGTCCTTTCAAAATAGGATCTCTCAGATTGATTTCTCTCACGAGTTGACCTTCACCATAGACCAAAATACTTCACCTCTGGGGGAGTTGCGATGCTGGATCAGGATTATCAGGCTTCGGCTTGGTTCGCTGGTCCAGAGCAAGTTCAGACCGGAAACTTCGCAATTCCTAAAAACCAAAAAAGAAATACTAACGAAAATAATAACAAGCTACCCACCTGGCCCATAAGCCAAAAAAAGGCATTGCTCCTAGACGGGAGCCAATCACAGGCGACATAGTATAGTCTGACATGCGTCGGCCAGTGCCTTTCCTCATTCTCCCTACTACAAACCTTTCCAGACGAGTGCTGGCTTGGGGGGAGATGTTGTAATTTCCCCTAACCTAACCGGCCAGAGCCATCGGACTTGACATACTATCCTACGCATATGATCTTGTACAAATGGGCCCACAAAGGATATAGAACTGGGGGAGTTGCGATGCTGGATCAGGATTATCAGGCTTCGGCTTGGTTCGCTGGTCCGGAGCAAGTTCAGACCGGAAACTTCGCAATTCCGAAAAACCAGAAAAAGAAGTTATCACGAGTTGACCTTCGCTGTAGACCAAAATACTTCACCTCTGGGGGAGTTGCGATGCTGGATCAGGATTATCAGGCTTCGGCTTGGTTCGCTGGTCCAGAGCAAGTTCAGACCGGAAACTTCGCAATTCCTAAAAACCAGAAAAAGAAGTTATCACGAGTTGACCTTCACCATAGACCAAAATACTTCACCTCTGGGGGGGTTGCGATGCTGGATCAGGATTATCAGGCTTCGGCTTGGTTCGCTGGTCCAGAGCAAGTTCAGACCGGAAACTTCGCAATTCCTAAAAACCAGAAAAAGAAGTTATCACGAGTTGACCTTCACCATAGACCAAAATACTTCACCTCTGGGGGGGTTGCGATGCTGGATCAGGATTATCAGGCTTCGGCTTGGTTCGCTGGTCCGGAGCAAGTTCAGACCGGAAACTTCGCAATTCCTAAAAACCAAAAAAGAAATAAGAACAATAATAACCCTAACCCTAACTCTAACCCTAACCCTCACTGGGGGTTGGGAATTAGTTCTAACTAGACATTACTTTAACATACCTAAACCTACCCATCACAGGATGAGAGCGTAATTCTAGGATCAATTAGGGCTATCCCTGTACTCGCACCCCGCCTAAACCTAACCCTCACTGGGGATTGGGAATTAGTTCTAACTAGGCAGCACTTTAACATATCTAAATCTACCATCACAGGATGGGGACGTAATGGTAGGATCAATTAGGGCTATCCCTGTACTCGCAACCCGCCTAAAACTAACCCTCACTGGGGATGTGGAATTAGTTCTAACTAGACATTACTTTAACATACCTGAACCTACCCATCACAGGATGAGAGCGTAATTCTAGGATCAATTAGGGCTATCCCTGTACTCGCAACCCGCCTAAACCTAACCCTCACTGGGGATGGGGAATTAGTTCTAACTAGACATTACTTTAACATACCTAAACCTACCCATCACAGGATGAGAGCGTAATTCTAGGATCAATTAGGGCTATCCCTGTACTCGCGACCCGCCTAAACCTAACCCTCACTGGGGATTGGGAATTAGTTCTAACTAGGCAGTACTTTAACATATCTAAATCTACCATCACAGGATGGGGACGTAATGGTAGGATCAATTAGGGCTATCCCTGTACTCGCACCCCGCCTAAACCTAACCCTCACTGGGGATGGGGAATTAGTTCTAACTAGACATTACTTTAACATACCTAAACCTACCCATCACAGGATGAGAGCATAATTCTAGGATCAATTAGGGCTATCCCTGTACTCGCGACCCGCCTAAACCTAACCCTCACTGGGGATTGGGAATTAGTTCTAACTAGGCATTACTTTAACATATCTAAATCTACCCATCACAGGATGGGGACGTAATGGTAGGATCAATTAGGGCTATCCCTGTACTCGCAACCCGCCTAAACCTAACCCTCACTGGGGATTGGGAATTAGTTCTAATTAGACATTACTTTAACATACCTAAACCTACCCATCACAGGATGGGAGCGTAATTCTAGGATAAATTAGGGCTATCCCGGTACGCACAACAGGGTTATGGAAATAGTTCATCTAAATTTACCTTTTGAGGGCAGGGAAGGATGCCGTGGGAGAGTGGTTAGTGGGAAGGGTGGGGGAACACGGGGACCGGGGTTCGAGACCAGTTTGGGATAGGGGTCTATGAATTTTTATATTCTGAGGGCTTCTCGTGGTGGAAAGGAGGGGGCTGTTGGTTGGAGAGTTGAAAGCAGAAGGAGGGGATTGGGCGAGTGGTTAGTAGGAGAGGTGAGGGAACAGGGGGACTGGGGTTCGAGACCAACTTGGGATAGGGAGTGGGGTGTATGGATATTTTTTGTAAAGAAATTTTTGGACTTACCATGGTGGAGGAAGGTGGGATGGGAAGATAAGGGATAAGGGGTAGAGGGAGAAAAACAGAGGAGTTAGGGTATGCGATCCCCTACGGTTGTATCTTACTACGGTAAGTGTGATGTCGGCATGGGGTTTCGCATACCTTAGGGAGGATCATTGGTAGAAGCTTGGTACTTAGGTACCCGCCAATGAGAGCCCCGGGTCACAGGCCTTTCTCGGGTAGCCCTGGATACCTTGCGGTGTTAACGAAGGGGTTACTTGGGAGGGTGGGTAGGTATCCAGCCTCTCTGGGTCCACTTGGACAGCACGCAGGGAAGGTGGCCTTGGATTAAAGGGCCTTAATTGGTATCCAGTCTTCCATCGATGATTAGCATTAGGGGATTTTTATAGATGGGTTGAGGTTGTTGGAGGGAGGTGGAGGGGAACTTGTAGTTTTGATAAAGGAGGACGGGGGAAAGGGAGGGCAGGGTAGGTGGGTGGGGAATAGCTAAATGGGGAGGAACACACGCCGGGGGCTGATCTCCCTTGGGCGGGCCGCCTCGGAGGAGGGTGTATGGTGTTTAAAGGGCCGAAACACCCAATGATCCTGAGGTACATCACTGATGATGTGTTCTTTTTATAGAGGTACATGGATTTTCAAGTTCTTCACGTTCCGCACGTCTAAATCGAACGGTCTCAAACCATACGACTAATATGACCTTGACCTTTACCATATACCAAAATACTTCACCTCTGGGGGGGTTGCGATGCTGGATCAGGATTATCGGGCTTCGGCTTGGTTCGCTGGTCCAGAGCAAGTTCAGACCGGAAACTTCGCAATTCCTAAAAACCAGAAAAAGAAGTAAGAACTATAGTTTTCAACAGTAAAGGTTAGCCACGACCTTGTAGGATCAATTAGGGCTATCCCTGTACTCGCAACCCGCCTAAACCTAACCCTCACTGGGGATTGGGAATTAGTTCTAATTAGACATCGGACCTGGACCTTTACCGTATACCAAAATACTTCACCTCTGGGGGGGTTGCGATGCTGGATCAGGATTATCGGGCTTCGGCTTGGTTCGCTGGTCCAGAGCAAGTTCAGACCGGAAACTTCGCAATTCCTAAAAACCAGAAAAAGAAGTAAGAACTATAGTTTTCAACAGTAAAGGTTAGCCACGACCTCAATACCACACTAGGACGTACCCGTCAGACTAACCCAGCTGAATAAAAGAGATTACAATATAAAAAAAGAGACCCACAAATCGGTTTGAGGATCCTCATCCCCTCCGGTCTCTCTCTTAGCCCTCGGGTTTGGCAGAGAGACGGGATGGGGAGACGAATCGAACCCAGACAGGTTCGTTGGAAAATGTGAGTCCCAGACAGGTCGCACATTTTCTGATTCGTCCTTTCAAAATAGGATCTCTCAGATTGATTTCTCTCACGAGTTGACCTTCACCATAGACCAAAGTACTTCACCTCTGGGGGAGTTGCGATGCTGGATCAGGATTATCAGGCTTCGGCTTGGTTCGCTGGTCCAGAGCAAGTTCAGACCGGAAACTTCGCAATTCCTAAAAACCAAAAAAGAAATACTAACGAAAAAAATAACAAGCTACCCACCTGGCCCATAAGCCAAAAAAAGGCATTGCTCCTAGACGGGAGCCAATCACAGGCGACATAGTATAGTCTGACATGCGTCGGCCAGTGCCTTTCCTCATTCTCCCTACTACAAACCTTTCCAGACGAGTGCTGGCTTGGGGGGAGATGTTGTAATTTCCCCTAACCTAACCGGCCAGAGCCATCGGACTTGACATACTATCCTACGCATATGATCTTGTACAAATGGGCCCACAAATGATATAGAACTGGGGGAGTTGCGATGCTGGATCAGGATTATCAGGCTTCGGCTTGGTTCGCTGGTCCGGAGCAAGTTCAGACCGGAAACTTCGCAATTCCTAAAAACCAGAAAAAGAAGTTATCACGAGTTGACCTTCGCTGTAGACCAAAATACTTCACCTCTGGGGGAGTTGCGATGCTGGATCAGGATTATCAGGCTTCGGCTTGGTTCGCTGGTCCAGAGCAAGTTCAGACCGGAAACTTCGCAATTCCTAAAAACCAGAAAAAGAAGTTATCATGAGTTGACCTTCACCATAGACCAAAATACTTCACCTCTGGGGGGGTTGCGATGCTGGATCAGGATTATCAGGCTTCGGCTTGGTTCGCTGGTCCGGAGCAAGTTCAGACCGGAAACTTCGCAATTCCTAAAAACCAAAAAAGAAATAAGAACAATAATAACCCTAACCCTAACTCTAACCCTAACCCTCACTGGGGGTTGGGAATTAGTTCTAACTAGACATTACTTTAACATACCTAAACCTACCCATCACAGGATGAGAGCGTAATTCTAGGATCAATTAGGGCTATCCCTGTACTCGCACCCCGCCTAAACCTAACCCTCACTGGGGATTGGGAATTAGTTCTAACTAGGCAGTACTTTAACATATCTAAATCTACCATCACAGGATGGGGACGTAATGGTAGGATCAATTAGGGCTATCCCTGTACTCGCAACCCGCCTAAAACTAACCCTCACTGGGGATGTGGAATTAGTTCTAACTAGACATTACTTTAACATACCTGAACCTACCCATCACAGGATGAGAGCGTAATTCTAGGATCAATTAGGGCTATCCCTGTACTCGCAACCCGCCTAAACCTAACCCTCACTGGGGATGGGGAATTAGTTCTAACTAGACATTACTTTAACATACCTAAACCTACCCATCACAGGATGAGAGCGTAATTCTAGGATCAATTAGGGCTATCCCTGTACTCGCACCCCGCCTAAACCTAACCCTCACTGGGGATGGGGAATTAGTTCTAACTAGACATTACTTTAACATACCTAAACCTACCCATCACAGGATGAGAGCGTAATTCTAGGATCAATTAGGGCTATCCCTGTACTCGCGACCCGCCTAAACCTAACCCTCACTGGGGATTGGGAATTAGTTCTAACTAGGCATTACTTTAACATATCTAAATCTACCCATCACAGGATGGGGACGTAATGGTAGGATCAATTAGGGCTATCCCTGTACTCGCAACCCGCCTAAACCTAACCCTCACTGGGGATTGGGAATTAGTTCTAATTAGACATTACTTTAACATACCTAAACCTACCCATCACCGGATGGGAGCGTAATTCTAGGATAAATTAGGGCTATCCCGGTACGCACAACAGGGTTATGGAAATAGTTCATCTAAATTTACCTTTTGAGGGCAGGGAAGGATGCCGTGGGAGAGTGGTTAGTGGGAAGGGTGGGGGAACACGGGGACCGGGGTTCGAGACCAGTTTGGGATAGGGAGTGGGGTGTATGTATATTTTTTGTAAAGAAATTTTTGGACTTACCATGGTGGCGGAAGGTGGGATGGGAAGATAAGGGATAAGGGGTAGAGGGAGAAAAACAGAGGAGTTAGGGTATGCGATCCCCTACGGTTGTATCTTACTACGGTAAGTGTGATGTCGGCATGGGGTTTCGCATACCTTAGGGAGGATCATTGGTAGAAGCTTGGTACTTAGGTACCCGCCAATGAGAGCCCCGGGTCACAGGCCTTTCTCGGGTAGCCCTGGATACCTTGCGGTGTTAACGAAGGGGTTACTTGGGAGGGTGGGTAGGTATCCAGCCTCTCTGGGTCCACTTGGACAGCACGCAGGGAAGGTGGCCTTGGATTAAAGGGCCTTAATTGGTATCCAGTCTTCCATCGATGATTAGCATTAGGGGATTTTTATAGATGGGTTGAGGTTGTTGGAGGGAGGTGGAGGGGAACTTGTAGTTTTGATAAAGGAGGACGGGGGAAAGGGAGGGCAGGGTAGGTGGGTGGGGAATAGCTAAATGGGGAGGAACACACGCCGGGGGCTGATCTCCCTTGGGCGGGCCGCCTCGGAGGAGGGTGTATGGTGTTTAAAGGGCCGAAACACCCAATGATCCTGAGGTACATCACTGATGATGTGTTCTTTTTATAGAGGTACATGGATTTTCACGTTCTTCACGTTCCGCACGTCTAAATCGAACGGTCTCAAACCATACGACTAATATGACCTTGACCTTTACCATATACCAAAATACTTCACCTCTGGGGGGGTTGCGATGCTGGATCAGGATTATCGGGCTTCGGCTTGGTTCGCTGGTCCAGAGCAAGTTCAGACCGGAAACTTCGCAATTCCTAAAAACCAGAAAAAGAAGTAAGAACTATAGTTTTCAACAGTAAAAGTTAGCCACGACCTTGTAGGATCAATTAGGGCTATCCCTTTACTCGCAACCCGCCTAAACCTAACCCTCGCTGGGGATTGGGAATTAGTTCTAATTAGACATCGGACCTGGACCTTTACCGTATACCAAAATACTTCACCTCTGGGGGGGTTGCGATGCTGGATCAGGATTATCGGGCTTCGGCTTGGTTCGCTGGTCCAGAGCAAGTTCAGACCGGAAACTTCGCAATTCCTAAAAACCAGAAAAAGAAGTAAGAACTATAGTTTTCAACAGTAAAGGTTAGCTACGACCTCAATACCACACTAGGACGTACCCGTCAGACTAACCCAGCTGAATAAAAGAGATTACAATATAAAAAAAAGAGACCCACAAATCGGTTTGGGGATCCTCATCCCCTCCGGTCTCTCTCTTAACCCTCGGGTTTGGCAGAGAGACGGGATGGGGAGACGAATCGAACCCAGACAGGTTCGTTGGAAAATGTGAGTCCCAGACAGGTCGCACATTTTCTGATTCGTCCTTTCAAAATAGGATCTCTCAGATTGATTTCTCTCACGAGTTGACCTTCACCATAGACCAAAGTACTTCACCTCTGGGGGAGTTGCGATGCTGGATCAGGATTATCAGGCTTCGGCTTGGTTCGCTGGTCCAGAGCAAGTTCAGACCGGAAACTTCGCAATTCCTAAAAACCAAAAAAGAAATACTAACGAAAAAAATAACAAGCTACCCACCTGGCCCATAAGCCAAAAAAAAGGCATTGCTCCTAGACGGGAGCCAATCACAGGCGACATAGTATAGTCTGACATGCGTCGGCCAGTGCCTTTCCTCATTCTCCCTACTACAAACCTTTCCAGACGAGTGCTGGCTTGGGGGGAGATGTTGTAATTTCCCCTAACCTAACCCTAACCCTAACCCTAACCCTAACCCTAACCCTAACCCTAACCCTAACCCTAACCCTAACCCTAACCCTAACCCTAACCTAACCCTAACCCTAACCCTAACCCTAACCCTAACCCTAACCCTAACCCTAACCCTAACCCTAACCCTAACCCTAACCCTAACCCTAACCCAAACCTAACCCTAACCTTAACCTAACCCCAACCTTAACCTAAACCTAACCCTAACCCTTACCCAAACCTAACCTAAACCCTAACCTTTACCTAACCCTAACCCATAAACCTACCCATCCCTAACCCTACTCGCCACAGCCCTACTCAATTTAAACCCGCCTTTAAATAACCCTAACTTCACACTTAAAACCTACCAGTTACACCCCGGCCTATTCTAACCCTCGTTGTTACAACCCTTATTTAGACTGATATAATAAAATAAGGTGAATTCGCACCTTCCATCTCAACCCCATGGGCCACAACCCCGGATGGAGAATGTACATCTTCCCTAAAATCCACCCATTTCTACCCGGCTAGCTACAACAAATTCGATCGAATTTCTAAAAAAAGATTGTTGGAATAACCTGGTCTAAAATAACAACAAATTAAAGGCAGATTTCAAACCCGAACAACCTCTCTACCAGTCCAAAGCCCAAACTAGAAGGCTTTCCTCCTAGACAGGAGCCAGATCCAGGTCTTCCGGTAGAGTCTAATATGCGTCGGCCAGTGCACCTCCTCAGTTTCCCCGCCTTCCTGGGCATAGATTTCAGGGAGAGGGGAACTGTTGTAATTTTACAAAACCTAACCCAGCCAGAGCCATCGGACTTGACCTACCGTTTCTCAGACAAAAGATCCCCCCCCTTTTTGGACATATACCATATTAAAGCTCGCCCCCTCCGGCTCCCCTCTTACCTGATAGGGAAAAGGGGATGCGGGAGAGGGGCACGAACCAAAAGCCCAGACAGGCTTGGGAATGTGTGGCCCAGACAGGTCTAACATTCCTTGGTTCGTCCCTTAACCCATTTCTCCTATCCATTATTATAAAAACATTATTAGTAGAACAAATAGAACTGTAACCCACACGTTAAATAAAATTAAAGGAACTTCTCCCTCTAAAAACCAAGGTGAATCCACACCTTCCATAAACCTACCCGTCCCAAACTAAGGTGGATTCAAACCTTCCCTAAACCTACCCGCCCCAAACCAAGGTGAATTCGCACCGGGCCTAAACTCACCCATCCCTAACCCTACCCGCCACAGCCCTACTCAATTTAAACCCGCCTTTAAATAACCCTAATTTCCATATTAAAGCTCGCCCCCTCCGGCTCCCCTCTTACCTGATAGGGAAAAGGGGATGCGGGAGAGGGGCACGAACCAAAAGCCCAGACAGGCTTGGGAATGTGTGGCCCAGACAGGTCTAACATTCCTTGGTTCGTCCCTTAACCCATTTCTCCTATCCATTATTATAAAAACATTATTAGTAGAACAAATAGAACTGTAACCCACACGTTAAAAAAATTAAAGGAACTTCTCCCTCTAAAAACCAAGGTGAATCCACACCTTCCATAAACCTACCCGTCCCAAACTAAGGTGGATTCAAACCTTCCCTAAACCTACCCGCCCCAAACCAAGGTGAATTCGCACCGGGCCTAAACTCACCCATCCCTAACCCTACTCGCCACAGCCCTACTCAATTTAAACCCGCCTTTAAATAACCCTAATTTCCATATTAAAGCTCGCCCCCTCCGGCTCCCCTCTTACCTGATAGGGAAAAGGGGATGCGGGAGAGGGGCACGAACCAAAGCCCAGACAGGCTTGGGAATGTGTGGCCCAGACAGGTCTAACATTCCTTGGTTCGTCCCTTAACCCATTTCTCCTATCCATTATTATAAAAACATTATTAGTAGACCAAATAGAACTGTAACCCACACATTAAATAAAACTAAAGGAACTTCTCCCTCTAACCAAATCGTAAAAAAAACTATCCATCATATAAATAAGCAATCGAGGAAACCACATATATAATAACTTGCATATTAAATGTGACCAAAAAGATGAAGATATGCCCCTTAAAAAATAACTCATAAAGATACTCTATATCATTTCAGATCTCAAAGCATCCAAAACCAAGCTATGTCGGCGGACGAAGATTTTAAAAGATTAATCCGACAACTCTACTCTTATCTGAGATCCTTTCATCATGAGGGGACACTTGGGAAGGGCCAAGAGGAAAACTCACCTCCCATCCGACTCTCACGACTGGCAGACACTCTAACCAGATCGGTTCAACCAGCTGCGCAAAGTCAGATCCCAGCCACAGAGTTACTAATTTATGGCAATGCCCGCAACTGGCTACATATAGCAGTCGACATTTTGAGACAACACTATCAAGAGTGCATGGAAAGCACGCAAACAAACATCCTTTCCTCACCTCGAACCCGTTGGGAGGAAGCCTGGCAAATTGCCACTAAATGGGCCAGACGAAATTTAAGAACAATACAAGAATCAACCATCAAATTGGCAACACAGGCAAATAACACTACTCATGTCTACTGAGCTGCAAACCAGCCCAACGGAACAAGAGATTCCGAATGACCAGGATTTAACGTCAGGACAGGCACCTAAAGAAACACAAAAAGAGACAAACCCAGTACAAGACCCGAAAATACCACCCTCCCCGACAAATAACCTACAAAAACAAGACACACAAAACAAGACAACCACGGCAGGTCCATCTTCCAACCTAACAATAAGACGAAAGGATCCAACCGGCCGAAAAGAAAGAAACCCCAGTAGTCCCCGGGAAAAAGACCCAACAGAACAAGATATACAGGTTAATTTCGACCTAAATCTCTCCCCCATATCCACCCAAGAATTGGTCCAGGACCTCATTCGACAAAACAGAAAACAATCCACCCTATCCACATCCACACCAAAACGAAGAAAAATTACTGATTCGTTTGGAGCAAATCCCAGGTTAACACCGTTAAGCCCTCGACTCTACTCTAAGCCTAACACCGCAGGACTGGCAGGTTCCACAGACCCAAGGGAACCACCCACTGAACCCCAGACAGGGATCCGTACCCCAGCCCAGGGCATGTTCCAGAGGCAAGAGCACTACCAGAACAAATTTAAAAATTGGTCCCTAACCCCCCAAAGACCCATCCTCATTCTGGGTGCCTCCAACCTCTGCCACCTTCCCCCCATTAACAATGAGGACATTCAAACAGTTAGCTACCCAGGGGCCAAATTGGAACACGCATACCACATCTTGAAAAACAAAACTAAGGTATCTCCAAAAACCAAACATGTCATCTTGTCCTTTGGCATTAACAATAGGAACGAGAGTAATACAGCAATCCTCAGGAAGGGAATTGAGCAGGTCCTGGAAACAGCAGAGCAGACTTTCCCCTTCGCAACAATTCATCTACCCCTTATAAACTTTGACAAGGCGCTACCAACCCGGGAGAAGGAAAACCTTACGTTCCTTAACAATATCATCAGGGGCAAAAGAAATCACATCCCCCCTCTACCGAATCATCTATTCTCAACACTACAGGACAATATCCATTGGACCAAAAAGACAGGGGAATCAATGGCCGACCACTGGCTTGAACATTTAAACTCCCAAGATCCAAAAACCCAGAGAGGAAGATGCTAGACGGCACAGTGATAAACCTTTCACAAACTCTAAAACTGTCAACAGCCCAATTCAACGTACTAAATAGGGGTTTGTCTTTCATCCCGACTCACCGAATCAAATCCCAAGATAGGCACACCCTGTCAGCGGACCTAGAGGAATTTCATACCAAAGTACAGAGGGCCGTTTTTTTCGGGACACAAACGGATTCAGGACAAGGACTCCCTTTCAAAAATAGATCCACTTGGAAACCCCCACCACAACAGTTACCCAACAAAATCTGGGACTTCTTCGAAAGCAACTACAAAAACGTACACGACGTAACCTCTAAACCCCATATACCCGTCTCAAATCTATCACCAACAGAAATCACAGCACTAGAATCATTAATGGACAAACGGGATAACATTATCAAGCCAGCGGACAAGGGCAATGCAATTGTCATTATGGAAAGAACGCAATACATAGAGGAAGGCATGCGACAGTTGGGGAACCAAGAATTCTACACCAAAATACCCAACCCAATATATCCACAGTCGATCCCCATAATTGAACAGATTATCCAGTCACTACTCCAACAGGGATACATACAGCAAAAACAAGCGGAATATCTTAATATCATACCAAAATTGCCATGTATATTTAAACATTATAAAACTGTACACTTATCCTTGTAATCTTTTATTAAACAAATTAATAAATAAAATTTCTTGTTATTGTTGGGGACACGTGATGACTAAGGACAAGCAAGGAGCAACAGCTCAACTGTCTGTCCTAGCCTGAAAACCCCAAAAACAATAATAACAGGAATTACAGAAGAACTCATAACCAGAGCAATTGACCAGCTCCACAAAAGAAACTCTTTAGACAAAATTAACAGGCATACTACCAAAAACCAAACTAACCACTAAAAACCACCATAAAACCCATCAGAACCACCACAGGATTGCCAAAAACCAGCAGAAACCGCCAGAACACTGACTAAAACCACATAGGAGCAATTAACATACACACTACCAAAAATCACTTAAAACACTAAAAACCATCTGGAACCACCATAAAACCCATCAAAACCACCATAAACCACTAAAAACTAGCAGAAATCACCATAAAACCGACCAAAACCACACCTGACCGATCAACATACAAACTACCAAAAAACACCACAAACTACCATAAAACCGGTCAGAACCACTTAATAACCAACATGATCCACCTCAAACCACCACAAAACCCACCAAAACCATCATAAACTACCAAAAACCAGCAGAAACCACCATAAAACCGACCAAAACCACATCCGACCAATTAGCATAAAGGACACCACAGACTACTATAGAACACATAAAACCAGTCAGAACCACCCTATAATCAACATAAACCATTTCAAACCACCATGAAACCCAACAAAACCACATAGGACCAACCAACATACGTCCTACCAAAAATCACTTAAACCACTAAAAACCATCTTGAACCACCAGAAAACCCACCAAAACCACTAAAAACTAGCATAAACCACCATAAAACAGACCAAAACCACCACAAAACCGACTAAAACCACACCTGACCGATTAACATACACCACAAACTACTATAAAACGCAAAAAAAACGGTCAAAAACCACTCCATAACCAACATAAACCACCTCAAAACACCAGAAAACCCATCAAAACTTGAAACCAGCAGAAAACTACCAAAACACTGACCAAAACCACATAGGACCAATTAATGTACATACTACCAAAACCACCTAAACCACTAAAAACCATCTTGAATCACCATGAACCACTATAAAACCCACCAAAACCACTATAAACCAGCATAAATAAAATATATAAAACCGAACAAAAACCACATCCGACCAATGAACATACAAACCAACATAAAACACCACAAACTACTATAAAACGCACGAAACCAGTCAGAACCACTCAATAACCAACATAAACCACAAACCACTTTAAAACCCACCACAACAGACACAAAGACCAAATCAATTAATAAAAAAAACACACTCCGAATCATTAAAACCCACTAAACCAACCCACCAGACACTATCCATTGATAAAACTGACCAGGGCCAAGAACAGAAGGGTTTACAACTAAAACCGACGACCTTCATATCAACAAAAGAACAATAGGTAAGCAACTGAAGTCAATAGACACCGTACAACAAAAGTCCTCTTATTAAAAACTAAAACCCTCCGAGCAGACTCACGAACAACAAACTAGGATGAACGTAACACACCGGCTGTAAAACAGGAATAGGCGGGGAGGTAACTGGACGCTTAAAGTTGCGAGCAATCTCAATAGACATAAACACACCAATAAACACTCCAAATCAACGATAAAAAAAACTTCCATCTCACACCAAACACACTACAGGTTCAAAACCCCGTGATTAATAAACAATAACTCACCATAACTGGAGCAACTGCTTCCTCCCACCGTTCGAGCGCCTTCGAATAACCAATGAATGAGGAAAAACACACAAACACACTCACTAGCACTCACCTACTCACATATTAATAAGGGAACAACCAACCACAAGAAACCTCACATAGACCCACACACAGCAATCAAGGGTAAATGCAGCACACCTGTTGTCAATAAAGAGCAGACAGAGTCACAGCTCCACTCTAGCCAATTTTCAACAACTTTAACACAGATTAATCATAGTTCTAACAACCCAAATCTAAATCTATAACTTCAGAATAGATTCCTACATCTATACCACCATCAGAAAAGAATTAATTTCATTTTTATCAAAAACAACCCACCACACTGGAGGGAGCCTGTCTAACACTAGGGGACCTGCCCTGGGGGAAAGGGGCCTGACAGGGTGAATGCTCCCAACGGTCGTCCTTGGTAAGGATAACGTCGGCTTGGTTCTTGCACAAACCTTAGGGGGGAGAGCTGGTAGAAGCTTGATGTACTATTTCTGGGGTGCATCCGCCAGTTCAAACCTCGCCCTAGTCCCTTAAAAATCCATTCATTTACAATGGTGAATGGGAGGACTAGGTTCTGCCCGATGGGGCATTACTATCACATTGATGGGGTCTCTGGTTCATTGAGGTGGCTGAGCCCGCCCTCTGGCTAGTGTCTTGTGGATGGGATGGTGGTGCCCCGAGGGGCTTCTCTGTCTCTGTCGGGGGGTCTTCGGACCCTTGGGCGGGGACTGGGGGGTCCCGTAGGGGACCGCTGGTTTTTCCTGTGGGTATCCTGGTACATTGAGGTGGCTGAGTCCGCCCTTTGGCTGGGGTCCCGTGGGGGGGACCGGTGGTCTCTGGCAGGGTGTCTCTGGATTTCCCTGGGCTCCCGTGGTCTCTGGTGAAGTGACTTACACACCCACGAGTTCGTGGACGCTTCTCCACTGACCGGGGGAATTTCCCTGGCTCTTTTAGAC
The DNA here is from genome assembly GCA_023566225.1 of Romanogobio albipinnatus. Classification (NCBI taxonomy): domain Eukaryota; kingdom Metazoa; phylum Chordata; class Actinopteri; order Cypriniformes; family Gobionidae; genus Romanogobio; species Romanogobio albipinnatus. Next base: position 22,635 of record JAKRKY010000061.1, read on the forward strand.
ACCCCTCGGGCAAAACCAGCAAGGGGAGATTGGAAAGGGACGACTAGTTCGTCGTGGACCTCTCTTTCCCTGAATCTTCGGATTCGGCTGGTTTGGGCGGAGGTCCTCTGGGACTCCTCAGAGGTCCGGGGCAACCTGGATGCTGGGGGTTCCGGAGGACCTTATCTCTGGCTTAGCCGGAGAAGGCCCCACGAAAGTTGGCAAGGGAACGAGTGAAGGACGACTCAGTCGCCGCGGATCCCTGACCCTGGGATCCACTAGGGGTTCCAGCCAACTTGGGTAGGGGACCGATTGAGTCCGGGGATTCTGCTTATGTGGAGTCCTGCGGGGCCCAACGGTCTCCAGCTCTGTTAACAGAGTATACCCCAAGATGAGACCATTACAACACAGACTCTTATCGGGTGGCCTGGGTAACCTTGCGGTGATAACAAAGGGTCACTTGAGAGAGTGGTGAGTATCCAGCCTCCTTGTACCTTCGGGATTGCACACAGGGCAGGTAGCCTGGGGCAAACAGGCTTTAAATGGGAGCCCAATTTTCTATGGACTTTTTAGTGCCACACACACAACAGCACACTTTGCCTCAACACCTCTAACACACTGATACTGTGCTATCGTTTCGTACCAGTTTTCTATAATCCTACAATATCCTTAACTAATAATTGTAAAATAGGATTAGAACCAAGAGTTTAATAATTTTAAAAACAGAATCAGAACCAAGAATCAAGATTCATATTTTGATTGTAATAGGCCTTCCATTTAAATTAATTTTAAATTAACTTTATTCGGAAAGGAAGATCAAACGAAAAAATTGTATAATGAAGTTAAATAGGTTCAAATAACTTTTCCTTAATACTAGACTCCAGAGTGTACTATTTTTGAATTAAATTATTACATATATGGAACTCGGATATAATCCGAATAAAAATAGTTCCAACACCGAATAATAACAGACTTAAACAAAGCTCTAAAAATAAAGTGAAAACAAGAATGAGATCTCAGAATCTTAAACTCCAGTTATCCCCCAGAATCCAACAATTATTATTGTGATTCTGAACCATTCCCATTTAGACAATTGGTCATGAGACACTAGCCTGGAACTGATCATCCCGGGCGGGCCGCCTCAGAAGAGAGTGTCTGGTGTTTGAAGGTACCGAAACACTCAATGACCCTGGGGTACACCACTGATGAAGTGTCTCAAAAACTTCCCCCAGACTGACGACTTGAGGGATTAGGATTTGTTACATATCTCTAAACCACACCTTTCCTTAACCTACCCGTCTCAACGCTGGGCCACAACCCATTGGAGTTTAAACCTCTCCAGAATAACCCAGAGTGGGATTAAATAGAACAAACTAAGGAGAATTAACACTCTCCCTAAATTTACCCGTCCCGAAACCCACCATTAAATAATTCATATTTAGACTACCCCACACACTATGATTAACCCACACCTCCGCAAAATCTACCTAAATAAAACTAACTCACACCAAAAACTTACCCACTACAACCCCAGGAACTACAACCCAGTGGATTTAAAAAAAAATTAAAATTCTCGCCAAAATAACAACCCCGATTAGACTAATATAACAAACCAAGGTGAACTCACACCCTCCCTAAACCTACCCGTCTCAAAATAAAAAGAAATCGCATCTCCCCTAAAACCTGATCGTCCCGTACCCTGCTTATCACAACCCTACTACATGTAAATAACCTCAAACCCACCCGCTACATCCCAGGAGCTACGACCCGATTGATTTTAAACCTCGCCGAAAAAAACCTTAACCTTAATCCTAACCTTAATCCTAACCTTAATCCCAACCTTAATCCCAACCTTATATCCTTTACCTAAACCTTACATTAACCTTAACCTAACCTTAACCTAAACCTTTACCTAATCTTAACCTTATCCTAACCCTAACCCTAACCTTAACCTTAACCTAACCCTAACCCTAACCCTAAACTTAACCTAAAACCTAACCCTAACCTAATCTTAACCTTATCCTAACCCTAACCCTAACCTTAACCTTAACCTAAACCTAAACCTAACCTTAACCTAACCCTAAACTTAACCTAAACCCTAACCCTAACCTAATCTTAACCTTATCCTAACCCTAACCCTAACCTTAACCTAAACCTAAACCTAACCTTAACCTAACCCTAACCTTTCTCTAAAACTTACCCTTACCTTAACCCAAACCTAACCCTAACCTTAACCTAACCCTAACCCTAACCCTAAACTTAACCTAAAACCCTAACCTTTACCTAATCTTAACCTTATCCTAACCCTAACCTTAACCTAAACCTAAACCTAACCTTAACCTAACCCTAACCCTGACCTAACCCTAAACTTAACCTAAACCCTAACCCTAACCTAATCTTAACCTTATCTTAACCCTAACCCTAACCTTAACCTAAACCTAAACCTAACCTTAACCTAACCCTAACCTTTATCTAAAACTTACCCTTACCTTAACCCAAACCTAACCTTAACCTTAACCTAACCCTAACCCTAACCCTAAACTTAACCTAAACCCTAACCTTTACCTAATCTTAACCTTATCCTTACCCTAACCCTAACCCTAACCTTTACCTAAACCTAAACCTAACCTTAACCTAACCCTAACCTGAATCTAAAACTTACCCTTACCTTAACCCAAACCTAACCCTAACCTTAACCTAACCCCAACCTTAACCTAAACCTAACCCTAACCCTTACCCAAACCTAACCTAAACCCTAACCTTTACCTAACCCTAACCCATAAACCTACCCATCCCTAACCCTACTCGCCACAGCCCTACTCAATTTAAACCCGCCTTTAAATAACCCTAACTTCACACTTAAAACCTACCAGTTACACCCCGGCCTATTCTAACCCTCGTTGTTACAACCCTTATTTAGACTGATATAATAAAATAAGGTGAATTCGCACCTTCCATCTCAACCCCATGGGCCACAACCCCGGATGGAGAATGTACATCTTCCCTAAAATCCACCCATTTCTACCCGGCTAGCTACAACAAATTCGATCGAATTTCTAAAAAAAGATTGTTGGAATAACCTGGTCTAAAATAACAACAAATTAAAGGCAGATTTCAAACCCGAACAACCTCTCTACCAGTCCAAAGCCCAAACTAGAAGGCTTTCCTCCTAGACAGGAGCCAGATCCAGGTCTTCCGGTAGAGTCTAATATGCGTCGGCCAGTGCACCTCCTCAGTTTCCCCGCCTTCCTGGGCATAGATTTCAGGGAGAGGGGAACTGTTGTAATTTTACAAAACCTAACCCTAACCCTTTCAAAATAGGATTTCTCAGATTGATTTCTCTCACGAGTTGACCTTCACCATAGACCAAAATACTTCACCTCTGGGGGAGTTGCGATGCTGGATCAGGATTATCAGGCTTCGGCTTGGTTCGCTGGTCCAGAGCAAGTTCAGACCGGAAACTTCGCAATTCCTAAAAACCAAAAAAGAAATAAGAACAATAATTTTCAACAGTAAAGGTTAGCCACGACCCCACTACCACACTTAAACTTACCCATCAGAATAATCCAACCTGACATTATAATAAATAAAAGGCAAAACAACAGAAGTTTCATAAACTAACGAAAAAAATAACAAGCTACCCACCTGGCCCATAAGCCAAAAAAAAGGCATTGCTCCTAGACGGGAGCCAATCACAGGCGACATAGTATAGTCTGACATGCGTCGGCCCGTGCCCTTCCTCATTCTCCCTACTGCAAACCTTTCCAGACGAGTGCTGGCTTGGGGGGAGATGTTGTAATTTCCCCTAACCTAACCCTAACCCTAACCCACCCAAGAAAAACACAAGTCCCACCCACCTAAGTCCCACCCAAGTCAAACACAAGTCCCACCCACCTAAGTCACACCCAAGAAAAACACAAGTCCAACCCACCTAAGTCCCACCCAAGTCAAACACAAGTCTCACCCACCTAAGTCCCACCCAAGTCAAACACAAGTCCAACCCACCTAAGTCCCACCCAAGTCAAACACAAGTCCCACCCAATTCAAACACAAGTCTCACCCACCTAAGTCCAACCCACCCAAGTCAAACACAAGTCCCAACCAAGTCAAACACAAGTCCCACCCACCTAAGTCCCACCCAAGTCAAACACAAGTCCAACCCACCTAAGTCCCACCCAAGTCAAACACAAGTCCCACCCAATTCAAACACAAGTCTCACCCACTTAAGTCCAACCCACCCAATTCAAACACAAGTCTCACCCACCTAAGTCCAACCCACCCAAGTCAAACACAAGTCCCACCCAATTCAAACACAAGTCTCACCCACCTAAGTCCCACCCAAGTCAAACACAAGTCCAACCCACCTAAGTCCCACCCAAGTCAAACACAAGTCCAACCCACCTAAGTCCCACCCAAGTCAAACACAAGTCCCACCCAATTCAAACACAAGTCTCACCCACCTAAGTCCCACCCAACTTGACCTCTATAGGTGCAATAATAGAGGGGGTGCAATACCATATCTCAGCACCTGGTGGCGCTACAGGTACAGGACCACTCCCAATCGACTGGGCGTGGCCAAATTAGTATACAGGCGAAGTATCCGCCCCACAGGACCAAAGGGGGCTGAGTTAGAGGGGGGGCTCAACTGGGGGCTCAACTCCATAACTCAAAAAGGGGAGGAGCTAGAGGGATGGGACCACTCCCAATCGACTGGGCGTGGCCGAATTAGTATACAGGCGAAGTCTCCGCCCTGTAAGACCAAAGGGGGCGGAGTTAGAGGGGGGGGCTCAACTGGGGGCTCAACTCCATAACTCAAAAAGGGGAGGAGCTAGAGGGATGGGACCACTCCCAATCGACTGGGCGTGGCCGAATTAGTATACAGGCGAAGTCTCCGCCCTGTAAGACCAAAGGGGGCGGAGTTAGAGGGGGGGCTCAACTGGGGGCTCAACTCCATAACTCAAAAAGGGGAGGAGCTAGAGGGATGGGACCACTCCCAATCGACTGGGCGTGGCCGAATTAGTATACAGGCGAAGTCTCCGCCCTGTAATACCAAAGGGGGCGGAGTTACTGGGGGGGGCTCAACTCAGGGGGGCTCAACTTCGCAAAAGTGCCTATTACCCTAACCCTAACCCTAACCCTAACCCTAACCCACCCTAACCCTAACCCTAACCCTAACCCTAACCCCTAACCAAGCCCGTGCCGAGGGGACTGGACCTCGAGTTTGCTGCATACTTACCTGAATTTTACACAAAGGTGCCTACTTACCTGTTGTAAGTGCCTGCTGATCCAGATTATTCGACGAGGCCCTGTGAAAAATTAATAAAAAACAATTTTAGTTATTAGTTTGTGCAAAAAACGATTTATGAAGCATCATTTGAAAAATGCTGAAGTGGTGATTGGTTGCAAGGTGAGGGGCCCCGCCCTCCTAGCCTATATAAGCTGGAGGGAACACGGTCAAATTCTCATTTTGTCATTCTGGTTCGCCTGAGGAAGGTTAAATAAATTACCGAAACGTCGCGATAGGCCTGAATGACAACAGAATATTTTTGAAAATAAACAGCCGAATAATTTTGAAAATAAACAGCCGACATCATTTGAGGGTGTGATGTGTCTGAGCACAATGTTTATTTATTTTTCTCCGTCCATATAGACGTTGAGATGGCTGCTATAACTAAATATTAATTTTGAAAATAAACAGCCAGCATCATTTGAGGGTGTGATGTATCTGAGCGCAATGTTTATTTATTTTTCTCCGTCCATACAGACGTTGAGATGGGTGCTATAATTGAATATGCCCCTCACCTGCTCATGCACTAAAACCTAACCCCTTGGTTTTTGCACAGACCCCCTTAAAAAACAGCCCTGGTCACTCCAGCCCTGGCCACTACAGCCCTGGCCACTACAGCCCTGGCCACTACAGCCCTGGCCACTCCAGCCCTGTTTTGGGATTTTTCACAGTCACTAAAAAAATATTTTGGCCATGCGTTGGCTTTCTCCAGAAGAGTGATGGCTGTTGTGTTCGGTTCGAGTGGGTATGTGTGTGGACTCGTGGCGGCCAGTTTAACTCTGGACAGTGCACAACCGGTTCCGAGTCTTTCGGGACTCGGTTCCTGGAATTTAATTCCCCTAACCAAGCCCGTGCCGAGGGGACTGGACCTCGAGTTTGCTGCATACTTACCTGAATTTTACACAAAGGTGCCTACTTACCTGTTGTAAGTGCCTGCTGATCCAGATTATTCGACGAGGCCCTGTGAAAAATTAATAAAAAACAATTTTAGTTATTAGTTTGTGCAAAAAACGATTTATGAAGCATCATTTGAAAAATGCTGAAGTGGTGATTGGTTGCAAGGTGAGGGGCCCCGCCCTCCTAGCCTATATAAGCTGGAGGGAACACGGTCAAATTCTCATTTTGTCATTCTGGTTCGCCTGAGGAAGGTTAAATAAATTACCGAAACGTCGCGATAGGCCTGAATGACAACAGAATATTTTTGAAAATAAACAGCCGAATAATTTTGAAAATAAACAGCCGACATCATTTGAGGGTGTGATGTGTCTGAGCACAATGTTTATTTATTTTTCTCCGTCCATATAGACGTTGAGATGGCTGCTATAACTAAATATTAATTTTGAAAATAAACAGCCAGCATCATTTGAGGGTGTGATGTATCTGAGCGCAATGTTTATTTATTTTTCTCCGTCCATACAGACGTTGAGATGGGTGCTATAATTGAATATGCCCCTCACCTGCTCATGCACTAAAACCTAACCCCTTGGTTTTTGCACAGACCCCCTTAAAAAACAGCCCTGGTCACTCCAGCCCTGGCCACTACAGCCCTGGCCACTACAGCCCTGGCCACTACAGCCCTGGCCACTACAGCCCTGGCCACTCCAGCCCTGTTTTGGGATTTTTCACAGTCACTAAAAAAATATTTTGGCCATGCGTTGGCTTTCTCCAGAAGAGTGATGGCTGTTGTGTTCGGTTCGAGTGGGTATGTGTGTGGACTCGTGGCGGCCAGTTTAACTCTGGACAGTGCACAACCGGTTCCGAGTCTTTCGGGACTCGGTTCCTGGAATTTAATTCCCCTAACCCTAACCCTAACCCTAACCCTAACCCACCCTAACCCTAACCCTAACCCTAACCCTTGGAAAATTTTCTCTTTGCCCATACAGGCGTCGAGTTGGTCAAAATGGCCGCCATCATTGTTGTGAGTGATGTTGAAGAGCCACATAATTTTTTCTCCGTCCCCTGTGACGTCGAGCGTCTCCTCATGTCCATACAGACGGGAGTTATATGCCCCTCACCACATCTGCCTAAAACCTAACCTTCGTTTTTTTATAAAATTAAACCCTTGTTGTTATAGCCCTCTTGATTTGAACCCTGGCAATTTTAACCCTATGGCAATTTTAGCCCTCTATTTTATTTTTTAATAATGATATATATATCTCTCTAGCCGTCTTTAGTGGTCAGCGGTTGGGTGGAGAGTGCATAACCATTTCCGATTCCTTCGGGGATCGGATCTTGGATCGATTTCCCCTAACAGGCCAGGTCCTCCAACTCTGAGCTTCAGATGGTGATGATTGTTTATATATGGTTATTAAATTTTAAAATTAAAAATAAATGTATTGATAGTGAAAAAACGATTTATGAAGCACCATACAGGGTTGAAAAGGTATTTAGTAGTGGGAGGGGCACCCAGCCCTCTACCACTATGGAGTTGGAGAGGGAACAGAGACAGTTGTCATCCCAATTCGCCTGAAGAGAACCTTGGGAAAGTTCGAAACGCGTCGCGAGAGTATGCCTGGATGACACGAGACCGTAAAAATGAGTACAGCTGCCATCATTTGAAAGGTGGGTGATGTAGCAGAGCCTTGGAAAATTTTCTCTTTGCCCATACAGGCGTCGAGTTGGTCAAAATGGCCGCCATCATTGTTGTGAGTGATGTTGAAGAGCCACATAATTTTTTCTCCGTCCCCTGTGACGTCGAGCGTCTCCTCATGTCCATACAGACGGGAGTTATATGCCCCTCACCACATCTGCCTAAAACCTAACCTTCGTTTTTTTTATAAAATTAAACCCTTGTTGTTATAGCCCTCTTGATTTGAACCCTGGCAATTTTAACCCTATGGCAATTTTAGCCCTCTATTTTATTTTTTAATAATGATATATATCTCTCTAGCCGTCTTTAGTGGTCAGCGGTTGGGTGGAGAGTGCATAACCATTTCCGATTCCTTCGGGGATCGGATCTTGGATCGATTTCCCCTAACCATAACCCTAACCCTCACTCATGAACCCACACTCATGAACACACACCCATGAACACACCCATGAACACACTCATGAACACACTCATGAACACACACTCTTGAACACACTCTTGAACACACTCATGAACACACACTCATGAACACACACTCATGAACACACACTCATGAACACACACTCATGAACACACACTCATGAACACACACTCATGAACACACACTCATGAACACACCCATGAACACACTCATGGACACACTCAAGAACACACTCATGAACACACACTCATGAACACACCCATGAACACACACTCATGAACACACACTCATGAACACACACTCATGAACACACACTCATGAACACACACTCATGAACACACACTCATGAACACACACTCATGAACACACACTCATGAACACACACTCATGAACACACACTCATGAACACACACTCATGAACACACACTCATGAACACACACTCATGAACACACACTCATGAACACACACTCATGAACACACACTCATGAACACACCCATGAACACACACTCATGAACACACACTCATGAACACACACTCATGAACACACACTCATGAACACACACTCATGAACACACACTCATGAACACACTCATGATCACACACTCATGAACACACACTCATGAACACACACTCATGATCACACACTCATGATCACACACTCATGATCACACACTCATGATCACACACTCATGATCACACACTCATGAACACACACTCATGAACACACACTCATGAACACACACTCATGAACACACACTCATGAACACACACTCATGATCACAAACTCATGAACACACACTCATGAACACACACTCTTGAACACACTCTTGAACACACACTCTTGAACACACACTCTTGAACACACACTCTTGAACACACACTCTTGAACACACACTCATGAACACACACTCATGAACACACACTCATGAACACACACTCTTGAACACACTCATGATCACACACTCATGATCACACACTCATGAACACACACTCATGAACACACACTCATGAACACACACTCATGAACACACACTCATACAGACAAGATCAGTGTGTGTGTGTGTGTGTGTGTGTGTGTGTGTGTGTGTAATAAACCCTCATACAGACAAGATCTGTGTGTGTGTGTGTGTGAGTGTGTTATAAACCCTCATACAGACTGTGTGTGTGTGTGTGTGTGTGTGTGTGTGTGTGTGTGTGTGTGTGTGTGTGTGTGTGTGTGTGTGTGTGTGTGTGTGTGTGTGTGTGTGTGTGTGTGTGTGTGTGTGTGTGTGTGTGTGTGTGTGTGTGTGTGTGTGTGTGTGTGTGTGTGGTTGTGTGTGTGGTTGTGTGTGGTTGTGTGTGGTTGTGTGTGGTTGTGTGTGGTTGTGTGTGGTTGTGTGTGTGTGTGTGTGTGTGTGTGTGTGTGTGTGTGTGTGTGTGTGTGTGTGTGTGTGTGTGTGTGTGTGTGTGTGTGTGTGTGTGTGTGTGTGTGTGTGTGTGTGTGTGTGTGTGTGTGTGTGTGTGTGTGTGTGTGTGTGTGTGTGTGTGTGTGTGTGTGTGTGTGTGTGTGTGTGTGTGTGTGTGTGTGTGTGTGTGTGTGTGTGTGTGTGTGTGTGTGTGTGTGTGTGTGTGTGTGTGTGTGTGTGTGTGTGTGTGTGTGTGTGTGTGTGTGTGTGTGTGTGTGTGTGTGTGTGTGTGTGTGTGTGTGTGTGTGTGTGTGTGTGTGTGTGTGTGTGTGTGTGTGTGTGTGTGTGTGTGTGTGTGTGTGTGTGTGTGTGTGTGTGTGTGTGTGTGTGTGTGTGTGTGTGTGTGTGTGTGTGTGTGTGTGTGTGTGTGTGTGTGTGTGTGTGTGTGTGTGTGTGTTTTACGGGGACATTTGACCTGAATACACACCACATTATGAGGACATTTTCAATTATGAGGACAGGGCCGGTGTCCTCATAATACTAACAGTGTAGAAGTGTTTCTATACATAGGGGGAGCTCAAATCCTGAATTTCAGCCGAAGTCTCCATAATACACAATGACCTGATTTTGTGTATCAGCTGTGTATCGCCACAGCGCCCCTGGACGTGGGTCCGCGGTACTGCGCCCCTCATGAATATTCGCTCCGTGTATGAATCGCAGCTTCTGATTGGCTGATCGCCTGAAGTCCTCGTAATGTCAGATTTTGTCAGGTCCACTGTGTACAAGTGGGTTTATTCAATTTACTCGTTATTTAAACATTATTGTCTACAATTGATCAATCGTAAAACATATTTATAAACGTAGAGTGATCCTTGAATGAAATGTAATCCTTAAATATCATATAATATTATATAATCAGTTAATTTCCTCGTTGGACCGGATAGAAACAGCACCTGAGAAAACATCTGTGATTTGGACCTGTCTGCAGCAACTATTAAAAGAAAGGTAAGTTAATCTGCAGTTTAATCTCTTGTGGCTAAGTTTGGCTTGTTTGTGTGTGTTTTATAAGCTCTTTTCTGCTCGGTTTACAGTCAGAAAGCAGCTAGCGCCTGATGCTAACGGCGCTAGCATAACGTTAGTCATTCTGATCCCACTGTCAGGAGAGATTCAGAGATGCTTGTCAGATTTAACTTGTTTTAGATTCCAATATAATTGTAAATAACTTATTTTGAGCACATAAATCAGTCTAGCCATCGTAACAATGCATTGTCATGACTAAGTTACAGTCTGTGAAGGGCATACAGTATCCTGACATGCTACTGTTGTTAAATATTACTGCAGTTTAACGTTAGCTTGGTTTAAAGGTATTATTATTATATTATTAAGAAACAAAGAGATCAAAATATGCTTTTATTCCCCCTGAATGTAATAAAATATACTCTGTACCAATAGAACTGTAAGTATTAATGTTTATTATGAAAACAATCTTGCTGAAGAATGTCAAATTAAATGCAATGCTCATAATTATTGATGTTTTTCTCTATGACAGCAGACACGTCAGATAATGGCTGAAATGAGAAAGCTCAAGCCACTGGAGGAGGCCGTAAAGTTCTCTTCAGAAAAAAGAATGGTCTGATAGAGCTAAGTTTAAGTGAAATTAATCTGTTTAATAAAGCTGTGCCAGGTACATATGTTGTTTACAGTGATGATTTTTCTTCTGTTGTTCAGTTGTGCTGAGTTTAAGAAAGGAGATTTCCTGCTGGAGACTCATAAGCAAAGAAGAAGGAGAGCGGAGGCAAAGAACATATCTTCATGATGCCCTGAAAGTGTTCATGTTTGAGTTTCGTTATGATGGAAAACTCCTCTGGTAAGTGTTTGATGTGTATGCAAGTTTATAATTCTGGCCCTGTTTACAGTAGGGATGCACCGACATTAACATTTTGCCCGATACTGATAATTCTTTATATCACTTTTCCTTATTATTTCCTTATTATCACTTAATCTCAACATTTTCATATCCAGCCTCGGATCTGTTAACATTAGTCAGTGCACTGTGAACTAACATGAACACAAATGATATATTAACTACCATTAACAAAGGTTATTGCTTTATATTGGTTCATGTTAGTAAATGCATCAACAAATGAGACCATATTGTAAGTGTTACCAAAAAACCCACTGCCTGACAAAAACAAAAAAAAACCTAATAGGGCTGGGCGATATGGCTGAAAACTGTATCACGATATAAGTGTTTCATATCGGTCGATATCGATAATTATTTATATTTATTATGACCTGTTTAAAATAAGGACCAGGAGAAAAATATGATACATTTAAATATTTTTATTTTAAACGTAACCTTCCTCTGATTATAATCCCCTCAGTTATAAAGGCAGAAATGTCAACACAACCATAGAAAACACTCAAATAATTAAAATATAAACAAGTCTAAAATCACAATGAACACTTAACAGTTGTCTCTTAACATTAAGGTGCAGTGGTTCCGTTATTTATTTGTAACTGTTAGCGTTTAGATGTTTTGTCATAAGGCAGTGATGCAGATTAACATCACCTCTGCATGTGTTTCAAAGGCTGACTCTGAAATCGCCCCCTATACCCTTAAATAGGGCAGTATTTGAAGGGACAGCCATCTGTAGTGGTTTCCAAAACCATAGTGGACGTTATTGAGTGCACTCATTCTATCCCACAATGCACCGCAATAACGAGTGTACAGCCGATGTACACACTGTCCGAAATCACTCACTCGTTCTCATTCACTCCTTCAAGTGAACTGTATCAGTGGACTAAAGTAGGGAATAGTGATTTGAGGGTTTAGGGTGCGATTTCGGATTCAGCTGAAGAATAGCTCAACGGCGAGCGCGTCGAGTATAAACACGTCCCCAAACGAACACACTGTCAGCGGAGGTGGTCAACCAAACTGATACTGTTACATGATTGGCTGTTAGCCTGTCACTCCCTATGTTGCTAGGTTACCATAGAGCGAGTGCCTTTGTTCATGCAACCAAACTTGCTTCGCAACCTCTGGTTTCTTCCAACGAAGAAAAAAAAATTATCGAACACATTTTTTATTGATGTCGATTACGTGTCTATCGCGATACATATAGTTATCGTTTTATCGCCCAGCCCTAATACCTAAATAATGCAAACAAGTCATTGGCCAACATGACTTAGGCTACATATAAAGAATCAAAATGCCTGTGCCATGGATAAGTCTCCGCACGGAGAATAAGAAAATGATTTAAATCAAACCATATTGTTGATTAAAATAATGCGAGAACAATAAAGGTGCCAGTTATTAATAATAATGCATCAATGCTTTATATACTGTATATATTTTTAAATGAAACAATTTTAATATTACAGTGATGGTAAACCTCTTTAATATGACTTAAATAACTTGTTTGAGCTCTGCTGAAGAGAATGACCCATAAACTGAAGCGCTTTGCTAGAAGGTTATTAACTCAACAGAACGCATCCTTTATACGATAATGCAGATATTTAAAAAATATTAACATGATATTGCAACTTATATTTGCACAAAATCTATTATCTAAGTTATGTGGTATTACACAAGTACAGGTACAAGGCAACGAAATGCAGTTTAGATCTAACAAGAAGTGCAATAGCAGCAAGTGCAGGATATACAGTGGTTGCATAATGGATATGTACTGAACATATTTATATATTTATTCAGTACATATCCATGTCCTGCACTTATGCAACCGTTGTATATCCTGCACTTGCTGCTATTGCACTTCTGGTTAGATCTAAACTGCATTTCGTTGCCTTGTACCTGTACTTGTGTAATGACAATAAAGTTTAATCTAATCTAATGTAGTCAGAATAGCGCTCTTCCTATGAAACACGACAACTAAACCCGAAGACTTTATAACTAATTACATTAGTGTGTATACTGTTATACTGTTATAATGTTATACGACAACTCGCACAATTTACATATGAATGCGAGCGGAGACCAGCCGAACACTGTGAATGTGTGTTAGAAATCAGGAATGCTGAGAGAGAACATTGTACTTTACGTTTTTCCTCTTCAAAACAAACTTGGGTAATTAGCTGACAAAGTTTAAATCACGTCTGTCTTGCACACTTCCCATAATGTTTACGCTAGGGATGAACCGATACCACTTTTTCCAGAACGAATCCGATACAATACTTTCATTTTTAGTACTTACCGACTTACCGATAGTACCAATACCTTGTATTTTCATTGCCCTTTTAATTAAAAAAAATATTGGGTAGAGAATATTAATCAAATTGAGTTGGCTTAGCAAATAGATATCCTTCAGTTATTTTCATGCCTAATTATGCCTGTTAAACTGTATTATAGGAGCTACTGTTACTTCCACAGTTCATTCTATTGCTGTATCACAGGCCCGGCTCCAGCTTTGAGATGCAGGATGGGCCAATTAAAATTCCTGGTGGGCCCAGACTTTTAACATTATTTTTCCCCATAACAACTACATTTTATAACAAAAGAGGCAGGACTTGAAAGGAACTCTATATTTGCAGGGCTAAATGCAAGCAGTAGCACAAATAAATAGAATCAGGGTAGGACTAGGGGCTCTGGGCTTGAGTTTATGTTTGGGCCCTATACGCTACAAATAACCTCAACTACAACATCATTATAGAGTAGCACAAAATACACAAAAATGAAAAAAACTCTGAGGTTCCTAGAGCAATTAATATGCAACATGCCTAGTAGGGGTGTCGGAATTAATCGTTTCTTCGATGCATCGTGATGCAGATGAGGACGATTCGGTATTGGTTCAGTAATAGACCATAACCGATTATAATGTACTGATGCTTTTCTGCCATCATTTGTCACGTACATGTGTTGTTGTGGTAGCATACAATGGTAGATGGAGGCGAGACGCAAGTATGAGTAGTTAAAAATGCTCCAACTACTGTAAAAGCAGACATCTGGGCACATTTCGGCTTTTATGAACAACCTGGTAAGCACGACCTGGAGAAGACACGCGCTGTGTGTAAATCATGTCACGCACAAATCAAATGTGCATGGGGTAATACCACTAACTTGAGAAACCACGTCAGCCGTTTTCATCGTGAGCTGTTAACGCCTGTCAGTGCCAAGCGGACTCAGCTCTGCCAAAATAGATCAAATTATATCAATGTTAGAGTTCTTAAAGGGCCTGTTTACACCTGGTCATGCGATTTTACAGATCAGATATCTATCTGATTTATCAAAATTATTTCATTTACACTTGGTCACATAACTGTATCTCCGCAAAACGGATATTAATCCGATCTCCAATTCCCGCACAATATGCAGATTTAATGTAGTTAATGTCACTGAAATCAACAGATATGAGCTGCATTTTATTAATCATCAGCTAATTTCACAATCAAAGACCGCAATATGAGCGAGTGCGGCAACAGCGCTGGTGAGATCATTCGGTTTCTTTACTTTTAATGAATATGATTGTATGTTGTTGAGCACCTGCGACTTGCTTTCGGTTTTATTTGCGGTAGTGTGTGCACTGGCTTGATAAAGAGATACTCAGCTGCTCGTCTGCTGCGATGTGTGCTTTAGTAGCGCTGTCATATCTGGCTATAACATATAGCCCATAACACGCTCTCACACGTTTATTTTTTAACATTGTTGGGAGGAGTAAATTGTTTCCACAACCAGATGCATTTATACTTTAGCTTTCACTGTAATGCGGCCCAGACCTCCTCCTGAAGTGGCTTTTAGTTTTGTGTATTTGTTCTAAACGCTCCTGTTGTCTTCTGTGCCCAGACTTGAGTTTTGTTTGATACATTCAAGAAGCATGTTTTCTTTGAGCAGGTAAAATTAAAGGTTCAGTTCATTTAACTGACTGACAAAATTATATACATGAGGATAAAGTGCAACGTCAATGCATTGTGAGGCATCGTGATATTGAACCGAACCGAATCGATGGCATGATAATCGTAACTGAACCGTGAGACCAGTGTAGGTTCACACCCTTAATGCCTAGCCTCGCCAGAGTCGAGGAAAGATCAAAACCCTGAAATAACACTGAGCAATGAAGCCAGAGATGAACAGTATTTTTAAATGCATTAAATGCCATATCTGTGTCCTCTTATGTCAGATCAAAATTTTACATCTTTTGTTAAAATGTAATGTAACCTTCACCGTTTAAACACTTTGGTCAGTTCAATAATAATTTATGCAGTTTTATATTATTTATTTGGTAGAATTAAAAGAGCAGTATCATGTCTATATTTATATTGTTCAACTGGTCGAGGTTGATATGGGCTTTAGAAAGTTGGCTACTTAGTAATAACAAGTAATGGAATGGTTTTTAGAAAGAGAGTAAATGGTAAAGTAATCTAATTACACGTTTGAAGATGTAGCCTGATTAGTCTAGCTAATAATTAATTAAATAATAGGCTACTTTTTAAATCTGAAATTAAAATGGCCATCATGGTGCTGTATTGAGTGAGTTGAATCCTTCATTCAACCGATTTGTTCAAATTGCAAACTTTATTTATGAATGGGTAGCTTAAATAAATAATTTTACTCATCTGATTCGTTCAAATACGTTGATTCTTTGAGAAATAAAACAGTGTTGCTCGGAGACACAGCGGTTCAAGAACTCATTAAATAGATTGTTTTTCACACATTCTGGTGACATTTCTGCCACACTATGGCCATGAGATGGGAGAGAGCACTGGGCCTGCTGAATCATATTTTATCTTTAATTTAATAGTGAATATGTAGAGCTGTCTTTTGTTGTTAGATTACCATTGATTAGATTACCAGCAGGTTTATTAGGCTGCTATCACTTTAAGAGCTGCACATATCCAACATGCTGTTACACACGTGTTTTTCTTTCGGTTGTTTACGTTCACTTAAGACATAACCGACTAGGTTTTATTTTGACAATTTTGTTTGAATAATTTGGTCTGTTCAAGTGCAAGAAGATATGAAAGACATTTGCGCAGTGTCTAAGAGGCAGCTTTTTGGGCGCGTGCTTTGGATGTTTGCCCACTGAAAACTTCTTGAAAACTTTGTGATAACTGTACCGCCTTCCTGTAATAACACAAAGAACCACTAATTATACAAAAATCATGTAATAGTTAAAGTTTTTACTTGCATATACAGTGTATTTTTAATCCAAATGTGTGCTGGTGAGTGGTCAGCAGTCAAGAGCATGCAACAGAAGTCTGTATAATTATGGGCCATAATTTCCAGCGATAATTTCGTGCACAGCAGCTATAGTATGGATATTTCATTTGTTTAATATTCTGTTTATTAGATACATTTTCTTCATCTTTCTCTGATATTCACATTGTGCTCTGTGTTTGCTCTGTTGTCTGTGTTTCTTTGTCTGGACGCAAACACTACACACGAATATCAATACTGGTATCGGAGCATCTCTAGTTTCCACATTAGGTCAGTCGGCGGAGAGCAGGCGGTCTTTTGTGACTGTTCGAACACATTCTACCACAGACGTTTACACTACGAAAGCAATCCGGTTGAATGCATTTTCCAACTCCTGGAAGTGGTTGAAAGTTGACGAGCTCAAAATGTTTTAGACTCCATTTACACCTGTATTTAGCATCATCCACTTGTGATCCGATCGACCAAAACACATCTTAATACCAAAAGCTATTAAACTATTAAATAATTGGTGATCACAAAGAATATATTTGAATATTTGTTATTAGATTTTCAGCTCTAATATTGTCTTTTTTGTGTGTCTAACAGGAATAAGAATTCTTAATTGAAAGTTGAATTGTCATTTATTTAGTGTCAATCAGCCGAGATGGCGGTTCCCTTGGATGATCTCTGACCATATGAACCCAAACAGCTGGATGAAGACGATCCGTGTGGATAGGAAAAACTTCACCTATGCTTATTTGCTGTAAGGAGCATCTGTCCTGATGAAGAGATCACATATAATTACAGTGATTCTGAGTGGCCAAGGAAATGCACGGTACGGAAAACTTTACATAACCTATTTAGCATTTGTTAGATTATTTTAACGGTTTATGTTATCCAAGGTAATGTTCCTGTCTTTTTATGCATCACAGTATGTCAGGTGTGTGTGGCTTACACATGTTTTATGAGGACATCATCATAAGATGTTCCTGATGTTTGACTTGACTGAAGAATCTCAGTGTTGTGTGTGTGTGTCTTACACCAGGTTTATGAGGACACATGTTATTACAAGGACACTGGTGCACTGATAAGGAATATTAGAATTGATACTGATAACCCATAATTCTCAGCTCACTGTGGCCATTACCGATATAGAAGACTCATATTTGAGCTGGGGAAATAAATACAGTAATAATCAGTCCACAAAAGTGTTGGAAATTATGTACATATGACAAAGCGTAACTGGTGGCGTTGCATTCCCAAATGCACATTAAACTCACAGCACATGCAGAGATGGAGTTCACTGCACTTACTGTGAACTGATACGCTGAAAACACCAGAAAAATATGTTTGGTTCATTATGAAACTGGTGGGCCGCCAGACTATAGGTTTACTATATCATTTACTAGGGTTAGAGTTTTTTAGGGTTAGCTTATAACCAGGTATAACTTATCTACTGTATTGTTTGTATTGTCTTTCTATTATGTTTGACTTCACGTGTATTGTACAGCACTTTGAGTCAACCATGAGTTGTGTTAAAGTGTGTTATTCCATATCCCTGTAACGTGTCCTCATAAACCAGGTGTAAGCCACACACACACACACTGAGATTCTTCAGTCAAGTCAAACATCAGGAACATCTTCTTATGATGTCCTCATAAAACACGTGTCCTCATAAAACACATGTCCTCATAAACCAGGTGTAAGCCACACACACACACACACACACACACACTGAGATTCTTCAGTCAAGTCAAACATCAGGAACATCTTATGATGTCCTCATAAAACACATGTCCTCATAAAACACATGTCCTCATAAACCAGGTGTAAGCCACACACACACACACACACACACACACACTGAGATTCTTCAGTCAAGTAAAACATCAGGAACATCTTATGATGTCCTCATAAAACATGTGTCCTCATAAACCAGGTGTAAGCCACACACACCTGACATACTATAATGCATAAAAGAACAGGAACATTACCTTGGATAACATTTAAATTGGGGCTGAACGAGTTTGGAAAATAATCTAATCGGATTTTTCTTCCAATATTGCAATTTAATATGTGATTCTTTTTAAAGCTCCTTATTTCCTCTTTTGTAGTGATTGTTGAATCTTCTGAAAGGGGCGAGGTGAGAAGAAAACCACAGATATGATCTCCAGGAGAATCTCTGCAGAACTGAGCACATTTCAGTGGGTTAACTGCGGAGCAGGAGTCCTGCTTTAGCTTCTCACACTCCGCAAAACAGACCAGACTTTGGCAGGAATCGGGGATTAGCACTAAAGAGGAAATTGTTGCAAAATGTTTGGGTAACACTTTATAATAATGTTCAGTTATAAGTTATTAGATAATGATGATCTAATCATTTACAAAACATGACATTCATAAATGACTAAGTAATATGCTAACATTTTGTGAATGTTTTGTTAATTCAGTTATCAGTCATTTAGAAGTTATTGGTTAATACATTCATAAATGATTAGTGGTATGCTATAGGGATGGCGAAAACTAAACATTTTCTTGACCGACCACCGAGCCTCATTAGCCGGTTGAAACCGGTTAACCGATTAGTTAAAAAAATATGCTGCGCTATTTGAAATAACAGCCGCAACTCGCGAGCCGCGCCTGCAATTTCACAACTCTGTCGCCCTGCCTCCCGCTCTCTCTCTCACACACACACACGCACACACACACACACACACTGTCCAGGCGCCGCCGCCTGCCTTCCACTCACGTCAATTTTTTTAAAATCCCCTACAGCGCGAAACATGAGTCGCGCAAACGCGGCGCTGAGGAGCTTGTTTGTAATCGGAGGACAAATGGCTCCTTAGTTTCGAAATGGTTTGGGCACAAGGTGATCGCGTTGAAAATAAAGGCTATTGTCTAGCGTTAGAAGCTCATTTGAAACATTGCCGCGACTCATTTAAGATAATGACAGCTCCGAAGAGACGCCGCTTTAGTTCGAGGTAGTGCTAACAATAATAAAGAAAGATGATGATCAACACCTTATGTGTTACCACTGAAATGTAGATGTAATATATTTAGATGATGTGCTACTACTGTATTTAAGCACTGTATCACACAAGTTGCAACTTACATCTGAAGCTGAACAGTGAAGCATTTGCTGACGCGTTTCATGCATTATTTATGGTGTGAGCACATTCAAGCGGTTCAGAAAATATTCATCTGTAATATCGGTTATAAATAATAAATACAAATTATAAAGACACATTTTGGCTAAGTTGTTTATTTCCGAGTGTTATGCTGCCTTCACGTGCTCTCTGAATTATTGTAAATAGGAGTTTCCTAGGTAAAAATTGCACGTGAACGCGCTCCACCCCTCGAAATATGAACGAGATGAGTTCATACTTCATAATCACGACTTTAGAAGTGGGAATTGTCAAATTTCCGATAGCACGTGAAGGCAGCATTACTTTCACTTACTTTTGTTATTTCCAAGCTGGTAAACTGAAATATTGCGCATGATTTGAGATATGTTTTCCACGCAGGTTGTAAGAGAGGCTATGACAGTTCATAACACAGCAAGCGTTCACCATTCTAATGTGTTTTTAACTGTATAATACAAGTTTTAAAGTCTACCTCCACTATTACTCATTCTCTAATGTAGTGTCTGTGTCCTAAAGTCCGCGAATGCATTGCGTTGGTGACGTCACGTTCCCATTCTCTATAAATAGCCTAATTTAGAGATCACTTTTTTTTTTTTTTAACCGACAACTTTGATCGGTTAACGTTGATACGGTCAACCATCGGTCAAACGGTCATCGGTTAACATCCCTAGTATGCTATAGCATGTATTCATATATAAGTGTAGTGTAGACTTTAGGGGATGCAGAAAGTGTTGTAAATGAGTTGCACAGGTGTTGAACACTAGTGTAAGTGTTGAGCGCTGAGGGTTAGAGCACTGTCTCCTCTTTAACCGCTCTACAGCACCTGATCAAACCGCTTCACAGGCATTTACACATGATTATCAGCTTCAAAACTAATCATCTTCTCAATCATCCTGAATGTGTGTGTGCTTTTGAACACAGAACAGCTGAAAACTTAAAGATGCATCGATAAATTACTGATCATTGACTAATGGTCTGTTCATCATTTGTTCAAGATTACCCATTGTTTATTGAGACGACACTAAAAGAAGTTTGACATAAATACTCCATTAATTTATAAGTGATAAATAGTGCATCAACTAATAACTCAAACATCTACTATTGATCTGTTTTGATTTATTTCATGATTTACAATTGTTCGATAATAAACAGCACATTTGTAAATGGTTAGCATATCACTTAATAATCATGTATGAATGTCATGTTTTGTAAATGATTAGTTCATTATCTAATAACTTATAACTGAACGTTATTATAAAGTGTTACCCATGTTTTGTTTTGTTTTGCTGCTGCTGGTCATTTAGTTTTGATATAATGTATGGAATGTCTTAAACTTGTGTTGAAAGCTTTAAAGGGATATTTAAATTGTCCTCATTTACTCATAACCTGTGATTCTCTTTCATCTTTTTGACAGAGCAGAAGATATTTTGAAGAATGTAAGTGTTTTTTCTGTGCTGTGGAACTCGTCTGATCACCAACATTCTTCAAACTATCTTCCTTTGGGTTCAGCAGAACAAAGAAACTCATAAAGGTTTAGAAAAACTTTACGGTATGACAATTATTTTTCATTATTGGGTCAACTGTACCATTAATTTATGTTCAGTAATTTTTGTTAATAATTATGTTTATGAAAGGTTTCAAGTTCTTCATCTCCATGCATTAGTGTATCTTGTGATTTATGTAATATTGTCAGGGCAACAGCTGTAATGTTGTAAACAAGTACTAATAAACTTCTTATTCTCTGAAGGTGTGTACTGTTATATGTCCTCATGTCTGTTCAAATGTCATATGGTCATGTGACCACACAAATAGCCGGTCCTTGAGTGTTGGAGTCTGAGCCACAGGTGAGGATGTGTTTGTGTTCATTTGTCCTCATAAATCAGGTGTGTCCTTATAATGCACAATGCCTTCACGTTTGTGTTTGTGTATTGCCATGTCCCATTAATTCATGTTTGTCCCTCTAATACACATTAATGTCATTTGTGTGTGTGTGTATCCACTGTCCTTATAATTTTGGTTTTGTCATAGGCGGGGCTTAGACACTTAATTAAGGTGTCCTCATAATTAAGTATATAGTCAGGTTGTTATATTATAAGTTGTGTTGTGTGTATACAAATTCTGAAGTGAAATCTGTGTTGTATGGCTCAGAACAAAATTTTTGATACCCTCCACATCACTGTAGAGCAAGTGGAAAGGGGTGTCCCCATAATACACCAAACAACTGGTTTGGGCTGAAGTGTCCTCATAAATCACATAAACCCGTATATGTGTGTGTGTGTGTGTGTGTGTGTGTGTGTGTGTGTGTGTGTGTGTGTGTGTGTGTGTGTGTGTGTGTGTGTGTGTGTGTGTGTGTGTGTGTGTGTGTGATAAACCCTCATACAGACAAGATCAGTGTGTCAAGTCAACTTTATTTATATAGCGCTTTTAACAATGTAGATTGTCTCAGAGCAGCTTTACAGTGTTAAACAGCAAAATAATGCAGCATAATTTTATTCAGCTGTATAGCCATTTGATGTCATCAGTTCATTTCAATTTCCATACGGTGACAGTGTGGGCTATAGATCAATAATTAGATCAGTAATTTAGTTTACATGGTTAAATTAGTTTATTAATTAGATTTATTTCGATGTTTAGTTGAAAAATATAGTGTCCCCAACTGAGCACGCCAAGCCAGAGGCAACAGTGGCAAGGAAACCCAAACCCCATTAGGTGACCTAATGGAGAAAAATAAACCTTGGGAGAAACCAGGCTCAGTCGGGGTGCCAGTTCTCCTCTGGCCAATTTACAAACAACGTATTATTATTATTATTCTGGCTGCTTTACAGGTCAGAGGTCATAATAGATCGGAATATTCAAAGGACCGGAGGCAACACGCTGGAGACGGGTTTATTAAGGATGATGTTGATTAAATAATTATTAAAGTGCAATATTCGAATGATCGGAGGCAACACGCTGGAGACGGGTTTATTGCGGATGACATATCGATTTAAGTATTATTTAATGATAATATTCGAACAATCGGAGTCATCACACTGGTGACGGGTTTATTTAGATGCCGTGTCGATGAGGCAGTTGCAGGGGGAGGATAATTGACACGGTCTCTGCAGACACTTCGGGGTCCTGTGTTGGTCTTCTCTGGTCCACCATCTGATTAGGATACGGCCCAGATCTGGCTGACTGCAGTAAACCTCGGGATAAAACAGAGAGAATATCATTAGCGTAGATGCCATTCTTCTGATGATGTAACGAGTACATCAGGTGTTATGGGAAGTGTTCCCGGTTCCGGCTGACCTAGTTAATGCAGCCTAACAATCAATTAATTGATAAAGTGTTTTATGTGTATGCCACAGTAAAGAGATGTGTTTTTAGTCTAGATTTAAACTGACAGAGTGTGTCTGCTTCCCGAACAGTGCTAGGAAGACTGTTCCAGAGTTTAGGAGCTAAATAGGAAAAGGATCGACCGCCTGCAGTTGATTTGGATATTCTCGGTATTAACAACTGGCCAGAATTTAGAGATCGCAGTAGACGTGATGGAGTATAATATGTTAAGAGCTCGCTCAAGTATTGGGGAGCTAAACCATTTAGTGCTTTGTAAGTAATAAGCAAGATTTTAAAATGTATGTGATGTTTAATAGGTAGCCAGTGCAATGTTGACAGAACTGGGCTAATATGGTCATACTTCCTGGTTCTAGTAAGTACTCGAGCTGCTGCGTTTTGGACCAGCTGGAGTTTATTTATTAAGCGAGCAGGGCAACCACCCAATAGAGCATTACAATAATCTAGCCTTGAGGTCATGAACGCATGAACTAACTGTTCAGCATTTTGCATTGAGAGCATGTGCCGTAATTTTGATATATTTTTAAGATGGTAGAATGCAGTTTTACAGATGCTAGAAACGTGGCTTTCAAACGAAAGATTGGTATCAAAGAGCACACCCAGGTTCCTCACTGACGACGAAGACTTGACAGAGCAGCCATCAAGTGTTAGACAGTATTCTAGGGCACTACTTGTGGAGCTTTTTTGTCCAATAATTAAAAATTCAGTTTTTTCTGAATTGAGTTGCAGGAAATTACCAGTCATCCAATGTTTTATGGCGGCTATGCATTCCGTTAATCTTGTGAATTGGTAAATTTCTTCAGGGCGTGAAGAAATATAGAGCTGAGTATCGTCAGCATAACAATGAAAACTAATGCCATGCTTCCTAATAATATCTCCCAGTGGTAGCATGTACAGGGTGAAGAGTAGCGGTCCTAGCACTGAGCCTTGTGGTACTCCATACTGAACTTGCGATCGGTGTGACATCTCTTCATTTACTGCTACAAACTGATAACGGTCGCATAGGTATGATTTAAACCATGATAAAGCAATTCCACTAATACCTACATAATTTTCGAGTCTATTCAAAAGAATGTTGTGGTCGATGGTATCAAATGCAGCGCTAAGATCGAGTAACACTAATAGAGAGATACAGCCACGATCGGATGATAAGAGTAAATCATGTGTAACTCTGATGAGAGCAGTCTCAGTGCTATGATACGCTCTAAATCCTGACAGGAAATCCTCACAGATACCATTTCTTTCTAAAAAGGAACATAATTGTGAAGACACTGCCTTTTCAAGTATTTTTGACAGAAAGGGTAGATTTGAGATTGGTCTATAATTGACTAATTCTGTAGGGTCAAGTTGTGTTTTTTTAATAAGTGGTTTAATAATAGCCAACTTAAAAGTTTTCGGTACATATCCTAATGACAAAGATGAATTAATGATATTAAGAAGAGGATCTATGACCTCTGGTAGCATCTCTTTTAATAGCCTAGTCGGTACAGGGTCAAGCATACATGTTGTTGATTTTGATGATTTAACGAGTTTAGCCAATTCTTCTTCTCCTATAGCAGTGAATGATTGTAATTTTTCCTCAGTGACACTACAATGCTCTGTCTGATGTGATACTGTAGTAGACGGCTGCATGGTTAAAATTTTCTTCCTAATATTATCAATTTTACATGTGAAGAAGTTCATAAAGTCATTACTGCTGTGCTGTTTACAATCATTAGCTTTATTTTTGGTTAATTTAGCCACTGTATCGAATAAATACCTTGGGTTGTGTTTGTTTTCTTCCAAGAGAGTTGAGAAATAAGCGGATCTAGCAGTTTTTACGGCCTTTCTGTATGCGATCATATGCTCTTTCCACGAATTTCGAAAGACCTCTAGTTTTGTTTTCTTCCAGCTGCGCTCCATTTTTCTGGCTGCTGTTTTAAGGGCCCGGGTGTGCTCGTTGTACCACGGCGTTGGACTATTTTCTTTAATCTTCTTTAAGCGCAGAGGAGCAACTGTGTCTAAAGTACTGGAAAAGAGAGAGTCAATAGTTTCTGTTGCAACATCGAGTTCTTCTATGCTATCTGGGTTGCTGAGGAGATGATACTGATGAGGAAGAGTATTTAAAAAGCAATCTTTAGTAGCGGCAGTGATTGTCCTGCCATTTTTGAAACGAGGGGGCGGCTTTGCAACTTTAGCTAAATTAAGTATACAAGATACTAAGTAATGATCTGAGATGTCATCGCTCTGCTGCAGAATTTCAACGGTATCAACATTAATTCCATGTGACAATATTAGGTCTAAAGTATGATTATGGCGATGAGTGGGTCCTGACACGTGTTGCCTAACTCCAATAGAGTTTAGTGTATCTTTAAATGCTAATCCTAATACGTCTTTTTCGTTGTCTACATGGATATTAAAATCACCAACAATTAGTACTTTATCTACGGCCAGTACTAATTCTGATAGAAAGTCAGCAAATTCTTTGATAAAGTCTGTATTATGCCCTGGTGGCCTGTATACAGTAGCTAACACAAATGTTGAACGGGTTTTGTCATGTACACTACATAGCGTTACATAAAGCACCAAAACTTCGAAGGAATTATATTTGAAACTAGACTTCTGAGTAATACTGAAGATATTATTATAAATTACAGCAACCCCTCCCCCTTTACCTTTCAGACGCGGCTCATGTTTATAACAATAATCTTGGGGGGTGGACTCATTTAAGGTAATGTAGTCGTCAGGTTTTAGCCAGGTTTCTGTCAAACACAGCACATCAAGATTATTATCTTTAATAATATCATTAACAATAAGCGCTTTTGGGGAAAGGGATCTAATATTCAGCAACCCAAGCTTTATCAATTGTTCATCTGTATTATTTCTTTTGTTTATTTGTTGGACATCAATTAAATTTTTACTGTTGAATGGTTTTGATGTTTTTTTGTATTTACTAATTCGGGGAACAGACACAGTCTCTATATGATAATATCTCGGTGAAAGAGTCTCTATGTGCTGGGATTTATCTGACTCCGGTGACGTGAGACAGCTAGCAGACGCTCGGTTTAGCCAGTTTGTCTGCTTCCTGACCTGGGCCCTAGTGAGTCAAGGTTTAGCTCTAAGACTATGTGCCAAATTACTAGAGAGAAGAGCGGCACCACCCCAGGAGGGATGGATGCCATCCTTCTTCAACAGGTCAGGTCTGCCCCAAAAACTTTTCCAATTGTCTATGAACCCTATGTTATTTTGCAGACACCACTTAGACAACCAGCCATTGAGTGATGATAGCCTGCTAACTATCTCATCACTCCTTCTAACGGGGAGCGGACCAGAACAATAAACAGCCTCTGACATCGTACTAGCGAGTTCACACACCTCTTTAATGTTAATTTTGGTGATCTCCGACTGGCGAAGTCGAACATCATTAGTGCCGACGTGAATAATAATCTTAGAGAATTTACGATTAGCTTTAGCCAGCACTTTTAAATTTGCTTTGATGTCAGGCGCTCTGGCTCCCGGTAAACATGTGACTATGGTGGCTGGTATCTTCACATTCCGTGTAATAGAATCGCCAATGACTAGGGCACTTTCAACAGGATACTCAGTGGGTGCTTCACTGAGAGGGGAGAACCTGTTTGATGTTCTAACCGGAACGGAAAAGCGGTTTTTTGGTCTGCGACTATGCTGCCTCACTGTCACCCAGTTGCCCTGCTGCGAGGGCCCTGCAGCCGGAACCGAAGAATGTACAGAGTTCACTAAGCTATTCACATCCAAATCAGTGTCTAAAGCTGTTACATCCTCACTACTCTCAGATAAAGTATGGATGCGTGTTTCTAATTCTGAAATCTTCTCCGTCAGCCTAACTATCTCCTTACATTTATCACATGTGAAGCCCTGTTCGCCAGCGGAGAAGCCTATACTAAACATGCAGCATGAAGTGCAAGTGATAATGACAGGAGAAGACATGACTTACCGTATTTGTTGATTAATCCAATTTACCACTTACCACAATCGTTTGCTGGACACTATTTACTAATCCAACTAATGAACTCAGAGAGCAGGAGACCCGGGTGCAGAGATGACAAGCTAACAGGCTAGCGAAATGCTAACGTGTGATGGTGATTTAGATTAAAAGCTAGCGATGTCAAATTTAACGTGATAGGCAATTTTTAAACAATTTATGGTGATGAGTAAGTTATATTTAGCAGTAGAATAAAGAGGAAATATCAAGATAAAGATGTGTGTAATAAACCCTCATACAGACAAGATCAGTGTGTTTGTGTGTGTGTGTGTGTGTGTGTGTTTGTGTGTGTGTAATAAACCCTCATACAGACAAGATCAGTGTGCGTGTGTGTGTGTGTGTAATAAACCCTCATACAGACAAGATCTGTGTGTGTGTGTGTGTGTGTGTGTGTGTGTGTAATAAACCCTCATACAGACAAGATCAGTGTGTGTGTAATAAACCCTCATACAGACAAGATCTGTGTGTGTGTGTGTGTGTGTGTGTGTGTGTGTGTGTGTAATAAACCCTCATACAGACAAGATCAGTGTGTGTGTGTGTAATAAACCCTCATACAGACAAGATCAGTGTGTGTGTGTGTAATAAACCCTCATACAGACAAGATCTGTGTGTGTGTGTGTGTGTGTGTGTGTGTGTGTGTGTGTGTGTGTGTGTGTGTGTGTGTGTGTAATAAACCCTCATACAGACAAGAGCAGTGTGTGTGAGTGTGTGTGTGTGTGTGTGTGGGGATCAGTGTGAGAGTCGCCGGTCTAGCAGGAATCTCAGCACACAGATCTCAGATCAGTGTGAGAGTCGCCAGTCTAGCAGAAATCTCAGCACACAGATCTCAGATCAGTGTGAGAGTCGCAGGTCTAGCAGGAATCTCAGGACACAGATCTCAGATCAGTGTGAGAGTCGCCAGTCTAGCAGGAATCTCAGGACACAGATCTCAGATCAGTGTGAGTCGCAGGTCTAGCAGGAATCTTAGGACACAGATCTCAGATCAGTGTGAGAGTCGCAGGTCTAGCAGGAATCTCAGCACACAGATCTCAGATCAGTGTGAGAGTCGCCAGTCTAGCAGGAATCTCAGCACACAGATCTCAGATCAGTGTGAGAGTCGCCGCTCTAGCAGGAATCTCAGGACACAGATCTCAGATCAGTGTGAGAGTCGCCAGTCTAGCAGGAATCTCAGGACACAGATCTCAGATCAGTGTGAGAGTCGCAGGTCTAGCAGGAATCTCAGGACACAGATCTCAGATCAGTGTGAGAGTCGCAGGTCTAGCAGGAATCTCAGGACACAGATCTCAGATCAGTGTGAGACAGAGGTGGACAGTAACTAAGTACATTTACTTGAGTACTGTACTTAAGTACACTTTTTGAGTATCTGTACTTTACTGGAGTATTATTTTTTAGGGATACTTTTACTTTAACTTCACTACATTTGAAAGACAAATATCGTACTTTTTACTCCACTACATTTCTATCAAGGTCCTCCAAGTCGAAAGTCGTTTCTGTAGCAGCTTTAAAAGTCAGTGGATGATTTTTTTCTTCTTTAAAAGTTTTTTTTTTTTGCACACAGCCTGTAAGTATTCACTCTTGTATAGGGTCATGTGAAGTTTCCCAACATTTTTTGAACCCTGATCAGTTTATAGCAAAATGGAAGAAGACGGTTCTCCTTGGCACAGTGTGTGCACCCATGGCTATACTTAAAAAGTATGTTTCAGTTTTCTCAAAAGATTAAAGATTAGTTTAGTTGGCATACACTTTGATGCATGTCTCATAAAATGTTCAAAAATGTAAATGTCTGGGAGAAAGAGAAGAGTAAACAGTTGGGAGAATATCGGATGCGTATCAGAGTATAGGGTCCATGCATTCAGCCTTAAAGTGACAGCAGCTTTGTAAAGAGCTTTGTAACTTTTATACAAGAAATTGAAAATTTCAATACGTGAAATAAAAAAAGTTACAACACTCTATACAAATGTAAAGAAATTAGTTTAAGGTAGTCGTATGCTAGCATGTCGGATGGAGCATCACTGACTGGCTTAAACCACCATGATGGCATAGAGTGCATTTATACAACAAAGCAACAATAATAAAATAATGCATTGACATAAAAAAGGAAATTTACTTTTGATACTTAAGTACTTTTAAAAACAAGTACTTCTGTACATTTACTTAAGTAAAAATCTGTTTTTAGAACTTTCACTTGTAACGGAGTAATATTTTACCAGTAGTACTTTTACTTTTACTCAAGTAATAGAGTTGTGTACTTTGTCCACCTCTGGTGTGAGAGTCGCCAGTCTAGCAGGAATCTCAGCACACAGATCTCAGATCAGTGTGAGAGTCGCCAGTCTAGCAGGAATCTCAGGACACAGATCTCAGATCAGTGTGAGAGTTGCATGTCTAGCAGGAATCTCAGGACACAGATCTCAGATCAGTGTGAGAGTCGCCGCTCTAGCAGGAATCTCAGGACACAGATCTCAGATCAGTGTGAGAGTCGCCAGTCTAGCAGGAATCTCAGGACACAGATCTCAGATCAGTGTGAGAGTCGCCAGTCTAGCAGGAATCTCAGGACACAGATCTCAGATCAGTGTGAGAGTCGCAGGTCTAGCAGGAATCTCAGGACACAGATCTCAGATCAGTGTGAGAGTCGCAGGTCTAGCAGGAATCTCAGGACACAGATCTCAGATCAGTGTGACAGTCGCAGGTCTAGCAGGAATCTCAGGACACAGATCTCAGATCAGTGTGAGAGTCGCCAGTCTAGCAGGAATCTCAGCACACAGATCTCAGATCAGTGTGAGAGTCGCCAGTCTAGCAGGAATCTCAGCACACAGATCTCAGATCAGTGTGAGAGTCGCCAGTCTAGCAGGAATCTCAGGACACAGATCTCAGATCAGTGTGAGAGTCGCAGGTCTAGCAGGAATCTCAGGACACAGATCTCAGATCAGTGTGAGAGTCGCCGCTCTAGCAGGAATCTCAGGACACAGATCTCAGATCAGTGTGAGAGTCGCCAGTCTAGCAGGAATCTCAGGACACAGATCTCAGATCAGTGTGAGAGTCGCCAGTCTAGCAGGAATCTCAGGACACAGATCTCAGATCAGTGTGAGAGTCGCAGGTCTAGCAGGAATCTCAGGACACAGATCTCAGATCAGTGTGACAGTCGCAGGTCTAGCAGGAATCTCAGGACACAGATCTCAGATCAGTGTGAGAGTCGCCAGTCTAGCAGGAATCTCAGCACACAGATCTCAGATCAGTGTGAGAGTCGCCAGTCTAGCAGGAATCTCAGGACACAGATCTCAGATCAGTGTGAGAGTCGCCGGTCTAGCAGGAATCTCAGCACACAGATCTCAGATCAGTGTGAGAGTCGCAGGTCTAGCAGGAATCTCAGCACACAGATCTCAGATCAGTGTGAGAGTCGCAGGTCTAGCAGGAATCTCAGGACACAGATCTCAGATCAGTGTGAGAGTCGCCAGTCTAGCAGGAATCTCAGGACACAGATCTCAGATCAGTGTGAGAGTCGCAGGTCTAGCAGGAATCTCAGGACACAGATCTCAGATCAGTGTGAGAGTCGCAGGTCTAGCAGGAATCTCAGGACACAGATCTCAGATCAGTGTGAGAGTCGCCGGTCTAGCAGGAATCTCAGCACACAGATCTCAGATCAGTGTGAGAGTCGCAGGTCTAGCAGGAATCTCAGGACACAGATCTCAGATCAGTGTGAGAGTCGCCAGTCTAGCAGGAATCTCAGGACACAGATCTCAGATCAGTGTGAGAGTCGCCAGTCTAGCAGGAATCTCAGGACACAGATCTCAGATCAGTGTGAGAGTCGCCGGTCTAGCAGGAATCTCAGGACACAGATCTCAGATCAGTGTGAGAGTCGCAGGTCTAGCAGGGATCTCAGCACACAGATCTCAGATCAGTGTGACAGTCGCAGGTCTAGCAGGAATCTCAGCACACAGATCTCAGATCAGTGTGAGAGTCGCAGGTCTAGCAGGAATCTCAGCACACAGATCTCAGATCAGTGTGACAGTCGCAGGTCTAGCAGGAATCTCTGGACACAGATCTCAGATCAGTGTGAGAGTCGCCGGTCTAGCAGGAATCTCAGCACACAGATCTCAGATCAGTGTGAGAGTCGCCGGTCTAGCAGGAATCTCAGGACACAGATCTCAGATCAGTGTGAGAGTCGCCGGTCTAGCAGGAATCTCAGGACACAGATCTCAGATCAGTGTGAGAGTCGCCAGTCTAGCAGGAATCTCAGGACACAGATCTCAGATCAGTGTGAGAGTCGCCGGTCTAGCAGGAATCTCAGGACACAGATCTCAGATCAGTGTGAGAGTCGCAGGTCTAGCAGGAATCTCAGGACACAGATCTCAGATCAGTGTGAGAGTCGCAGGTCTAGCAGGAATCTCAGCACACAGATCTCAGATCAGTGTGAGAGTCGCAGGTCTAGCAGGAATCTCAGCACACAGATCTCAGATCAGTGTGAGAGTCGCCGGTCTAGCAGGAATCTCAGGACACAGATCTCAGATCAGTGTGAGAGTCGCCGGTCTAGCAGGAATCTCAGGACACAGATCTCAGATCAGTGTGAGAGTCGCCGGTCTAGCAGGAATCTCAGGACACAGATCTCAGATCAGTGTGAGAGTCGCCGGTCTAGCAGGAATCTCAGGACACAGATCTCAGATCAGTGTGAGAGTCGCCAGTCTAGCAGGAATCTCAGGACACAGATCTCAGATCAGTGTGAGAGTCGCAGGTCTAGCAGGAATCTCAGGACACAGATCTCAGATCAGTGTGAGAGTCGCAGGTCTAGCAGGAATCTCAGGACACAGATCTCAGATCAGTGTGAGAGTCGCCGGTCTAGCAGGAATCTCAGGACACAGATCTCAGATCAGTGTGAGAGTCGCCGGTCTAGCAGGAATCTCAGGACACAGATCTCAGATCAGTGTGAGAGTCGCCAGTCTAGCAGGAATCTCAGGACACAGATCTCAG
This sequence comes from Romanogobio albipinnatus, assembly GCA_023566225.1. Taxonomy (NCBI): domain Eukaryota; kingdom Metazoa; phylum Chordata; class Actinopteri; order Cypriniformes; family Gobionidae; genus Romanogobio; species Romanogobio albipinnatus. Next base: position 54,887 of record JAKRKY010000061.1, read on the forward strand.
ATCAGTGTGAGAGTCGCAGGTCTAGCAGGAATCTCAGCACACAGATCTCAGATCAGTGTGAGAGTCGCAGGTCTAGCAGGAATCTCAGGACACAGATCTCAGATCAGGCTGAAGCACCTGCAGGTACTGAGATGCACAGATTTTGTCATGAAGTTTAATGTTGGATGTGTAAATATCAGTAATACAAATATTGATTTTGTACATTATTACTGCTATATAACTGTATTGAAACTGATTCTCATTATGGGAAGTGCATTGTGGGCTAAATGTTGGTCTGTTCTTCACACATTCTAAAGGGCACAAGTCATTGGACTATTTATGATACTTTTATGGTGATTTTGTTTGTTTGTTTTGGTTCGTGTTGGAGCTCAACAGGCCCTGGTTAGTCTGCTTTCATTATAAGTGCAGCGTGAGCATTCTGAAGATCATCTCCATCTTTATTCCTTCATATGCGTTTGGAAAAACATGAGGGTGAATAAATGCCAGAATTGTCATTCTTTACTGAACTACTGATTTCTTTATTCTTGGTAAAATGGTATAAAAGGTATAATGTTTTTAATGACATAATGTTGTTATAGTTGGTCAAAATGAAAAGAGGTGTTGATCTGCTTCTCTGATGCTAACCCAACATTTGTGAATGACAGTAAATTATGAAGCATGTTGTCCTACAGAATGGACTTTCTCCACGATTAAAGGGTATATAAAGAAACATTGTAATGGTGGTCAAGAAAGAAGATAAAATAAGATGATTTTGATTAGTCAGTGATGAAGTTCTCCATGAGCTGAAGAAGCTGCACAGCCAATGACACAGCAACTACCCAGAATGCACCTCTACCCAGAGCTGAAACAGAAGAGCAAACATGCATTAATATGTGCTGTGTCCGGCTCTGCATTACACCGATATTAGCCAGTAAAACCCTTACTGCGAGAGGCGGAGCCTGCTGCCCCCTGGCTATTGGAGGGCTGAGTGACCTGTCCGGTTTGGGTTGCTTGAGCAGTTGTAGTGCTGGGTTCTGTGGCTTTAATGAGGCGGACGGGCCCTGAACGGACAGTGTAGTTGTGGGTCAGAATGCTGTTTTCTAGAGTCTTGTCTGCTGTTCCCGAACACGGATCAGGACATCTCTGGCTTTGTTTGGTGGTAACACAAAGTTGTACTAGACACTCAACATACATCTAGACAGACAAATGAACAGAGTTTAACAAGAGACATGCAGGAAGGACTCATCTGCACATGAAGAGGTCATCAAGCTTATTGAGAACACAGATAATGAAACATACAGTGTCTCCCATTATACCCAGAGAACCGAGATATAAGCGGTAAATCCGAACAGTCGAAGATGACGTCAAGACCTCCAAGGTTCCATTTCCCGCTGCGCAGCTGAAATACAGAGAGCCGGAGGAACAGATTTATGATGGAAAGGGGAAGGTGTTGTCAAAACACATGAAGTAAATTAAACAAGAGGAGAGCTATTAAAGGAAGAGGCTGTTCATTCTGAATTATCCAACCATTATATCACAAAAACCACTATGAGTAAGAATGAGATGGGCCCTGAATCTTTTTTCTTGAATATAAACTATAATTTAGCTTTCTACAAATTCCCTTTAATAGTAAAAAGTCTCTATGATTCAATCATGTGTTTGTGATATCGTGATGCATAGAGATTGAGACAGAATGCCATCAGTGTAATGTAAATGAGATTCAGGGGAATATCATCAAAACTGCACATCTATCTCTCCTCAACAAGCCACATTTTTAATATTCATCATGTCTATAGCACAGGACGGGAAACATGTCAGTGTGGAGTGAGTGCTGCTGACACATTGCTATGGTGGTTGCCAGGGTGTTGCTATGCAGTTGCAAATGGTTTATGACTGTTTGTTGTGCTGCTATGTGGCTATTAGGGTGTTCTGGGTGGTTGCATACAGGCCCAAAATAAGTCCATGATATTTTTGGGTCACTCCTGGGAACTTGTTAAAATAACTAACACGAATAATACCCAATACTTGAGCGAGCTCTTAACACATTATACTCCATCACGTCTACTGCGCTCTCTAAACTCTGGCCAGTTGATCATACCGAGAATATCCAAATCAACTGCAGGCGGTCGATCCTTTTCCTATTTAGCTCCTAAACTCTGGAACTCTTCCTAGCATTGTTGGGGAAGCAGACACACTCTGTCAGTTTAAATCTAGACTAAAAACACATCTCTTTACTGTGGCATACACATAAAACACTTTCTCAATGAAATGATTGTTAGGCTGCATTAACTAGGTCAGCCGGAACCGGGAACACTTCCCATAACACCTGATGTACTCGTGACATCATCAGAAGAATGGCATCTACACTAATGCTAGTCTCTCTGTTTATCCCGAGGTTTACTGCAGTCAGCCGGATCCGGGCCGGATCCGGATCAGATGCTGGACCTGCGCCCAGAGAAGACCAACACATGACCCTGAAGTGTCTGAGAGACCGTGATTAGCCTCCCCCTGAAACTGCCTCATCGACACGGCATCCTCAATAAACCCGTCTCCAGCGGGATGACTCAGATTGATCGAATATTCCAATCTATTATGACCTCTGACCTGTAAAGTTGCCAGAATAATAATAATACGCTGTTTGTTAATTGGCCAGAGGAGAACTGCCCCCCCGACTGAGCCTGGTTTCTCCAAGGTTTATTTTCCTCCATTCTGCTCCTGATGGGGTTTGGGTTTCCTTGCCACTGTTGCCTCTGGCTTGGCGTGCTCAGTTGTGGACACTACATTTTTCAACTAAACATTGAAATAAATCGAATTAATAAACTAAATTAACCATATAAACCAAATTACTGATCTAATTATTGATCTAAAGCCCACACTGTCACCGTATGATAATTGAAATGAACTGATGACATCAAATGGCTTTACAGCTGAATAAAATGATGCTGCATTATTTTCCTGTTTAACACTGTAAAGCTGCTTTGAAACAATCTACATTGTTAAAAGCGCTATATAAATAAAGTTGACATGACTTGACTTGAATAACTATTAGCAGTAGAAGCAGTTTGAGTCTTTGACAAGGCTAATGTTGATACTAACCCGTGGTTCAGCAGAGGCCGTGTGTTTAGGAAGTCTTTTGTCTCGGACTCAACACAGCGGCCCACCATGAGCTCAGCACGGTCCAGTGAGCAGTTGGAGAACACATGCAGGTCCAGCATATCCATCCTGCTCATAGCGCGGAGCTCTCGAGCCGCTCGCACCGGCTGCAAACTGCGCATGCGCGCCAGACGCGTCTCTGCAGCCAAAGGGCCCTCTCCGGGAAGGTGGAACTCAATCCAGAAGGACACTGCTCCAAACGTCTCCACTTCATCAGGTATGGAGATTTTAAAAGATGGACCTTTGGCTTGTTGTCCCGGAAACCGGCAGGCGAGTGGGAGGATGAGAGTGGCAGCACGGCTTATTGTGGAGTTGGAATGGATGCTGTGTAGTGTGTTGGTGTACAGCAGTTCTGAACCTAAATGCTGGAAAATATCAAATATGAGATATCAAGGAAATCAAATGAAATTAAAATGAAACATCTAAAAGAAGCACCACTCACACCTCCTGTCACTCCAATCATTTATTAAACTCTAACCCTGTTTGTAGAGACATTCCAGAAATATATAAACATATATGTTAATATGTTTTTCTGTCATGTGTAGGGTTAGGGTTAGTGATATTGACCTGGTGATATTTCTTTAGTTGGTGATTGTTAGTTTAGAATGTGAGCTGTATTTTAAATTCACTGTTTGTACACATATGGACTACTTTTGGGAATGTAATTGTCGGGATTATGTTTTGTTCTGGTTTGCTTCTGTTCCTGTTCTCGGTTATATTAAGTTGACCTAGGTTCTATGTATGTGCCAGTTGGTAAATCATTAGTTAATCATTCTGTTCAGCTGTTCCTGTTTAGTTCTCTCATTCACACACACACACACACACACACACACACACACACATATATATATATATTAGGGTTGTAACGGTACACAAAACTGACGATTCGGTACGTACCTCAGTTTTGAAGTCACGGTTCGGTATGGGTTCGGTACAGCAGTTTTACAAAATTGCTTTTTATTTACTTTTATTAAACAGTGGTTTACTGAAAAAAATGTGTCTGTCCTTAAATTAATTACATTATAACTAAAAGTTTATTGAAGATATTGCTGTAAACTATGTAGGGAGCCCTTACTTACACATTACTATAATATTAAAGGTTAACAACAGAGCGCAAACTATTAGCCTAAATTCAGTTGCTATTTATTTTTGAATATAATAATCAACACTCAAATAACACATTGTATGTCAACATGTAAGCTTCACATAAGGCAGTTTTTGCAATAACTTCTAAATCTAATCATAAAGTAGTTTTTTTCTCCAATTCGTTGTTGAAATATAATTATTTATACACAGTGTCTGTCATTTTCATGACATGAAATAATCAAGACATCCTTAACAGGTTCAATAGAATATAATGAATATATAGGCTAAATGTGCTTTCCTGTAGCTCAAACAGTAGAGCATGGCGCTAGCAACGCCAAGGTCATGGGTTCGATTCCCAGGGAAAGCAAGAAATGACAAAATGTAAAATGTGTACCTTGAATGAAATGTAAGTCGCTTTGGATAAAAGCGTCTGCCGCAAATGTAAATGTAATAGTCTATATATTTAGTGAAAGAGTTGAGTTCTCTAGTGAATAAAATTCTGTGGACACTGAATGACTGCCTGAGGTAAATGTGATGCTACATGACATTGTTTAGTTTACAAGCAGTTATATTGAGGTCTTTCCGCCGTTGAAACACTGATTGAGCGATTGGCCTCTTGAACCCTGTGGGCCACCCTGGCCTCCCAAACCCTGTGGGCCACCCTGGCCTCCCAAACTCTTTGGGCCACCCTGGCTTCCCGAACCCTGTGGGCCGCCCAGGCCTCCTGAACCCTGTGGGCCTCCCTGGCCTCCCGAACCCTGTGGGCCGCCCTGGCCTCCCGAACCCTGTGGGCCGCCCTGGCCTCCCAAACCCTGTGGGCCGCCCTGGCTTCCCGAACCCTGTGGGCCGCCCTGGCCTCCCGAACCCTGTCGGCCGCCCTGGCCTCCTAAACTCTGTGGGCCGCCCTGGCCTCCTAAACTCTGTGGGCCGCCCTGGCCTCCCGAACTCTGTGGGCCGCCTTGGCCTCCCGAACTCTGTGGTCCGCCCTGGCCTCCCGAACCCTGTGGGCCGCCCTGGCCTCCTAAACTCTGTGGGCCACCCTGGCCTCCTAAACTCTGTGGGCCGCCCTGGCCTCCCGAACTCTTTGGGCCGCCCTGGCCTCCCGAACCCTGTGGGCCGCCCTGGCCTCCCGAACCCTGTGGGCCGCCCTGGCCTCCCGAACCCTGTGGGCCGCCCTGGCCTCCTAAACTCTGTGGGCTGCCCTGGCATCCTAAACTCTGTGGGCCGCCCTGGCCTCCCGAACTCTGTGGGCCGCCCTGGCCTCCCGAACCCTGTGGGCCGCCCTGGCTTCCTAAACTCTGTGGGCCGCCCTGGCCTCCTAAACTCTGTGGGCCGCCCTGGCCTCCTAAACTCTGTGGGCCGCCCTGGCCTCCTAAACTCTGTGGGCCGCCCTGGCCTCCTAAACCCTGTGGGCCGCCCTGGCCTCCTAAACTCTGTGGGCCGCCCTGGCCTCCCGAACTCTGTGGGCCGCCCTGGCCTCCCGAACTCTGTGGGCCGCCCTGGCCTCCGAACTCTGTGGGCCGCCCTGGCCTCCCGAACTCTGTGGGCCGCCCTGGCCTCCCGAACTCTGTGGGCCGCCCTGGCCTCCCGAACCCTGTGGGCCGCCCTGGCCTCCTAAACTCTGTGGGCCGCCCTGGCCTCCTAAACTCTGTGGGCCGCCCTGGCCTCCCGAACCCTGTGGGCCGCCCTGGCCTCCTAAACTCTGTGGGCCGCCCTGGCCTCCTAAACCCTGTGGGCCGCCCTGGCCTCCTAAACTCTGTGGGCCGCCCTGGCCTCCCGAACTCTGTGGGCCGCCCTGGCCTCCGAACTCTGTGGGCCGCCCTGGCCTCCCGAACTCTGTGGGCCGCCCTGGCCTCCCGAACTCTGTGGGCCGTGGGGAATGGGGTGCGTCGGCCGGGGCACTTGAACTGTCCCTCCCATCCCGCCCTGGTCTGTCTGTCTGTCCCTACTGATTATTTACCCTTTATAAGTCTCCTCGTGTTGCAGTCTGTTGTCGGATCGTTGTCTTTCGTCTCCTTTTACCCCCTGTTCCTGGCTGTTATTTTCCAAGTTGGTCTTTATTATTTCAAGTTAGATTTTTTCCCCCTTGTGGGTTTTTGTTTTGTAATTATGTTTATTTTTCAAATAAATCATCCTTCACTGCATGAAATCCTCACAAAAATATTAAAGGGGTGGTAAAACACGATTTCACTTTTCTAACTTTAGCTAGTGTGTAATGTTGCTGTTTGAGCATAAACAACATCTGCAAAGTTACAACGTTCAAAGTTTAAAGTAAAGGGAGATATTTGCTTTTAAAGAAATCAATTTCTAAGGACTACAGCAAACGGCCAGTAGGGACCACAGACATTCCTCCAGGGTTGTTGACATCACCAGTCCCAATATTTACATAAGTGTTGTTGTGGTATAGTTAGTAGGCTGGAGTGTTGTTGTGGTATAGTTAGTAGGCTGGAGTGTTGTTGTGGTATAGTTAGTAGGCTGGAGCGTTGTTGTGGTATAGTTAGTAGGCTGGAGTGTTGTTGTGGTATAGTTAGTAGGCTGGAGCGTTGTTGTGGTATAGATAGTAGGCTAGAGCGTTGTTGTGGTATAGTTAGTAGGCTGGAGTGTTGTTGTGGTATAGTTAGTAGGCTGGAGTGTTGTTGTGGTATAGTTAGTAGGCTGGAGCGTTGTTGTGGTATAGTTAGTAGGCTGGAGTGTTGTTGTGGTATAGTTAGTAGGCTAGAGCGTTGTTGTGGTATAGTTAGTAGGCTGGAGTGTTGTTGTGGTATAGTTAGTAGGCTGGAGCGTTGTTGTGGTATAGTTAGTAGGCTGGAGTGTTGTTGTGGTATAGTTAGTAGGCTGGAGCGTTGTTGTGGTATAGTTAGTAGGCTGGAGCGTTGTTGTGGTATAGTTAGTAGGCTGGAGTGTTGTTGTGGTATAGTTAGTTAGGCTGGAGTGTTGTTGTGGTATAGTTAGTAGGCTGGAGTGTTGTTGTGGTATAGTTAGTAGGCTGGAGTGTTGTTGTGGTATAGTTAGTAGGCTGGAGTGTTGTTGTGGTATAGTTAGTAGGCTGGAGTGTTGTTGTGGTATAGTTAGTAGGCTGGAGTGTTGTTGTGGTATAGTTAGTAGGCTGGAGTGTTGTTGTGGTATAGTTAGTAGGCTGGAGTGTTGTTGCCAATGCCGACGTAACGCTGTTATTCTCATCTGGATTGCAGGTCCACTTTGTTCAGCCTTCCTAGGGTCGGGGGGGCTGCAGTGCGTTTAACATACTACATGTTATATGCATGTGTGTGTGAGACAGAGGGGAACAGGTCACATCTGCAGCAGATATATGCTGCCCATCATAAATCAAAGCACGAGACAGACAGGGGTCGGAGGAGAAGACCGGAAAATGTGACATAATGGACAATATTGGTCTGTATTTGCAACACACGAGCCGCGGTTCAGTTGTGCGAGACACACACTGCAGTGTGAAGCACAACGGGCGCGCGGCTCATCTCACGGAGGAAAGCTTCCACAATCTGCACCAGTTCAATGCAGGATTCACACAACGGCTTGTCCTGAAAGATGGATTTAAAAAACAGAAGCTGTTCACGGGCCACAACCTGTAAGTGTGATTTATTTCTCGTCGATGTGTTTTCCTGTAATAGTTCATATTGTTAATTGTACGTTGTAGCAAGATAGTAAACAAATGACAACGCTGCTCTGCAAACCAGTTTGTTAAATGCTCATTCATACTTAACGTTATCCGACAAACACCTAACGTTACAAACTTTTTTTAAATCTCAACAGCGAACTTGGCATTAGTGTAAATGATTCTTTGATTAGAGCTTTTATGTATTGTTTATCTACAGGCATGCTAAACATGGTTCTGTGTTTGATTTGGCTACATTAGTAAAGCCAATGTTTAGTGTTCGTTTTGGGTTAATAGTTCTTGCGACAGATATTTGGCTATAATCGTTCTAAAAATACAAAAGTGCCATTCAGTAGCGATCCCTATAGATCCGCAGTCTTTACTCTTGAGGACTGAACAGGTTCTGCTCGATCATCTTCACTAAAATTGTTTGGGTCCGATTCGGGCTCAAATTGGTATGGTTTTATAGACGCCATTGTTTCTAATACTACCCAAAGCACAGTCTACTGGTAAAGGTAAGGGGCGTGACATTTCCGACAAACGTGCACTAGGCGGTTAGCGAATCACAACACACTGGGCCAGCTAACCAATCAGAGCCCTTTGCGTATTTTTGAGGGACTGGCTTCATAGAACCCAGAAACCATCAGACCGTTTTTACAAGGAGGGACAGAGCAGTGTAGAATAAAGGTAAAAATATATGAAAAATAATGCAATTTTTTAAACACGAAGCATGAACACATATTACAGTGCAGCCCACAAACACAATCAAGCCTTCGAAAGAATGTGTTTTACCACCCCTTTAATAATAGGAAGAGGAAAATAAACAAAACAAAACACAATAAAAAAATAAGAAAGCAGCTCTCAGATGGTGTCAAATGCCAGACTATAAAAATAAGTTTTTAGGCTAGATTTAAAAACAGCAAGTGTTTGAGCCTGTCTAATATAAAGGGGCAAACTATTCCAGAGCTTCGGGGCCGACACAGCAAAAGCTCGGTCACCCCTGCTCTAAAACTTTGCCCGTGGAACACTAAGAGCAAATGGTCAGCGGACCTTAGAGCCCTTAGCGGAGTGTTACGCCCATATTTGGGAGCAACAATGAAGGAGGAGAAAACTTTTTCGGCGGTCACAATGCTCTCTTTATTTTCACATTCTTCATAACAAAGACTGTCTCTCAAACTCTCGCAATACGCCGCAACGCCGATCAACATCACAGTCCTGGCCAGGGATCGATGTGACTAAAAGGAACGCTCCAGGAGGACGCCAAACAGGAAGCTCTTATCGATAGGCACACCTGTGCATCTGTGCACCCAATCCCCCTGATCACCTCACAGCTCCGCAGCGCACCTGTAGGGGGAGCACACACACACACCAGACACGGCAGAGAAGATAATACAAAGTACAGCCGTGACACCCCCTCCCTTAAGAAAAGGAAACCAATAAGTTTCCGCCAACAAAACTTAAGCATTTATAACCGCACCAACACACAACTTTAGTATAGGCCTATACACACACACACACACACACACAACACCAACAAAATCCCTTGTTCAATAAAATAGCCTTGCGCTCTGTCACGAATTTCACTGCTGTCAACAACCTGTTCAAATTGTGGTTTTAATGTTTCATCATTCTGCTGTTCAGTTGACAACTCTTCCCGAGAAACCACAATGGGATAATCATTCAAAATGAAACACGATTCAGTTTCACAGATTTTTTCTTCAGCCCTAGGTCGAGCCCCAGAACGAGTCACGGCACACGCAATGAACTCTTTCGGATACTGTTGCGCACTCTCATCCGGACCATCAGTACAGGACGGGGCATCAGTCACAACCAGAGAGGGCGATTCATTGACCCAAACGCGTCCGCCCGCTAAGCTATTTCCGAGAATCAGAGAGACGCCATCAACAGGTAGAATAGGGCGTATACCAAGATCCACCACCCCATGCACCAGGTCACAGGTCAAATCGACTTTATGCAGGGGTACAGATAAAGTATTAAGCCCAATTCCACGAATCAAAAGTGAACTACCAGTGTGCGACTCAGCTGAGAAGGGTAACACAGACTCCAAAATAAACGACTCGGATGACCCCGTGTCCCGGAGAATTTTCACTGCTACTTTCTCAACACCACCTGGAAGCGACACAAAACCATTAGAAATAAATGGTTCAAATAACTGCTGGTGATTCTCTACATTTTGGACACTACGTATTCCTTTCAAAATACTGGCCTGATTTAATACAGGAACAGAAGTAGCCAGGACAGCCGGCTTCGCGGAATGAGCGTGTCTAACAAATTTTGCACTTTAATTTTTTTGACTTAAGCACTGGACAATTCGACTTCCAATGTCCTTTACCCAGACAATAATTGCAGTTATCGTAGTCACTTGATGTTTTTTTCAAAACCCGCCTGAGTGGACCCACAGGGACACCGGAAGAATTCACATGCATATGAACAGGACGTTCACTGAATCTTTCAGCATAGGGCTTATGAATAAGTTGCCAGTCATCCACCAGCAGTGCAGCTTCTGAAGCAGTTTTAACCTGACGCTCCACAACATAAATAGCTACAATTTCAGGAAGTGTATTTCTGTATTGTTCAAATAAAATTAACTCTCTCAGCTTATCCACTGTTGAACTCTCTGCCGCTGTACACCAACGATCAAACTGCACAGTCAATCCTCTTACGAACTCAACATTTGTTTCATTCCACTTTCGCTGTCAGCATCAGATAGCGCAGAATAGGCTTGTTGGGCTTTACCTGTTAAAACGCACTGAAGCAACATAGTGCGTTCAACATTACTCCATTTATAGGCTACTGCGACTCGCTCAAACAGGAGAAAAAACATCTCCACCTCAGACTCATTAAACGGCGGTACCAACCGCAAATTATGTGCCACATTCAGTTTCGTGGAATCAGTATCTAAACCTGCACCCACCGGCTGACCTTCTTCGTGTAAATCTAGTCGACGCCTTTCAACCTGTAAACGCTGGTGCTCTGATTGTTGCCGCTTCTCCTCCAGCTCTAACTCCAAACGCACCTTGTCACACTCCAAGCGACGCTTCTCACACTCTGAATCACGGTGTATAATCAACAACTCTTTCTGTTGCTCAAATGAAAGAGTGCTTAAATCAGGCAATGTAAGGGTAGTTGGAACAGGCGTACTTAAAGCAGTCAACTCAGCTCTGGCGGACGGCGTCAAGATTTTAGGATCACACAACCCAGTTTCAATAATTAATTTAATTTCGTCTTTTGACCTTCTTTGATTATAAGTTAGCTCGATTTTATAATGCGCAGCTAATTCTAATAATTGCTCTTTGGTCATTCCCTCTAACAATTCCTCCGACGGAGACTGAGAAAACGTTTCAATAACATCGGTGGCCATAATTACTAGTAATCACGCTTACAAAACACACGCTCAGCAAAAAGAACAACATTTTTACTGACAAATCAGGGTTTATTTAAAGAAACCAAACCATCCGTTTAAACTAAGTAAACCCTAGTCTTCAGTTGGCCCAAGACCGGGTACTTACGCACCAAATCCTGTATGTTTGGGAAGACGACCAATTGCCGAGCCGCCCCCCAAACCTCGGATGTGCTCCCGAGACAACTGCTCTAAGCCCCGAGCCAACCAAAAATAACAAACAAATACAACAAATCTACTTGCCCAAAGACACGTACTAAACCTACCCGGAAGGTTTTGTTCTTTAAACACTCCCAACAAATTATGTTATAGAGCCTGACAAACTAATGGAGCGTTCCTACTTTATCAATTTACAAATAGGCGGATAATATACAAATATACTCAATTCAAACATCCTACCTTTTATCCTCCTTCAAAGACAATTGTGTAGCAAAAAAAACGCACAAATCCAAACATGAATCTTAGTTCGACGAGCCCCCAATTGTTACGCCTTTATTAGGGAGCAACAATGAAGGAGGAGAAAACATTTTCGGCTGTCACAATACTCTCTTTATTTTCACATTCTTCATAACAAAGACTGTCTCTCAAACTCTCGCAATACGCCGCAACGCCGATCAACATCACGGTCCTGGCCAGGGATCGATGTGAATAAAAGGAACGCTCCAGGAGGACGCCAAACCGGAAGCTCCTATGGATAGGCACACCTGTGCATCTGTGCACCCAATCCCCCTGATCACCTCACAGCTCCGCAGCGCACCTGTAGGGGGAGCACACACACACACCAGACACGGCAGAGAAGATAATACAAAGTACAGCCGTGACAGGAGCATAAAGCTTAATCAGGCCTGAAAGATATTTGGGTGCTAAACCATTAAGAGATTTAAAAACAAACACCAAATTCTTAAAATTAATCCTGAAATGGACAGGTAACCAGTGAAGAGAGGCGAGAATAGGGGTAATATGTTCCCGCTTCCATGTACCTGTCAACAAGCATTTTTGAGGGTTAAAGAGAAAGTATCTTGGCGTTTCTGCCTGTATCTGTATCTGCCCTGCAAAATGCAGCCGAAAGATCTAGTTTAATTAAAATCTTACCGTCCACGGAGTCAGTAGCAAGTAACAAGTCATTAAAAACCTTCAACAGTGCAGTTTCTGTGCGGTGAAGGGATTTAAAACCAGTCTGAAACACTTCATGAATACCGTGTCAATCTAAAAATGTATTCAATATACAACCTTCTCTAATATTTTAGAAAGAAACGGAAGTTTTGAGATAAGTCTAAAATTAGGACTGATGAATCCAAATTAGATTTCTTAAATACTGGTTCCACAACTCCATATTTAAAAGACTTGGGTACAACTCCTCAAACTGATTAAAAACAGCAGAGCACTCAGTGACAATGGGTAAAACAGTCAATGGGAGCGGAATATTTCCTCCAATAGCCTCAACCTTGTAAATAAAAAAGGGTAAGAACTGTTCACACATTTCGATAGATGGCTCTACACAAGTAACTTGGGGAATGTTTAAAACAGCGTTAATAGTAGTGAAGAGTACAGCTGGCTTATTAGAGTTCTTACAGATAACATTAAAAAGATACTTTGATTTCTTAGATCTAACAGTTTTTTGATATTTTGACAAATTCTCCTTTAAAATATCAAAAGAAATCTGTAATTTATCCTTCTTCCAGCGGCGTTCCACCCTTCTTCACTCAAGCCTTATAGCTCGAGCATTCAGCCACGGTTGAACTCTAGTCTTTTCTCTAACCGTCCTAAAAGGTGCCACTGTATCCAAAATACTTTGACAGTTTGAAGAAAACAATGAGGTTAAGTCATCAGTATTAAGGCCATAAGAGGACACTGAATAGTCGTCATCGATGTCATGAAAAGCCTCAGAAAATAATTGAGCTGTTGAAGGTTTAATCGTCTGACAACGACGATTGGACAGTCACTTTAGGGTCACCAAAAATACATATCATTTGACGCGATTGCGGGCAGCAATGCAAAGTTGTTTTTACACTAATTTGATCTAATACTTTTTTACATTTTGTAGATTTAAGTATTTACTTAAATATTTACCATTATTACATTATAAATTGCTACAAAAAATGGTTTGGAACAACATTAGAGTGTGCAAATGATGTTTTAATCACTAATCCTAAGTGTTCTAGTTAATGTCAGTTAGAACTCTGACATGTGTTCATCTAACAGCTCAGTGTACTTACAAAGATAAACTATACAGGATAACCTGGTGCTATTGCTAGAAATACATCCATCGACCAAGTGAGAAGCTTTCCTACCAATCTCTTGGTTCCGCAGCCCGTCAGAGAGAAGCTGGCGGTCACATGGGTTGTGTTGTAAAACACTGGGCAGGCCGGATCATTGAGCTGGAAGTCAGAGAAATGAAGATTCTCCAGGAAGGAAATGGGCAGCACTAGAGACATCTGAAGCTCCCTCTCCTTACATTTCAACTCTGACAGGCAAATAGACAAGAGACATGTTCTTACATTTGGAATAAAATGAGGGTGAGACAGACTTATGACAAGTGAGTGGACACTTTTGAAGACAGGCCTGTGCTTTAACAAGTCAAGCAGGGAACAATGCACATGAGACGGGCAGATCTGCTCGTGCAGAGGGAAGTCTCAGATTTTGGTGTCATGGATTTTTGATAAGTTCAGGTTTTTAGTCTTTGGTTCCGTTCAAATAAAATGCTGGCTGAAAACAATTGTGGAATATAGTGTTGCCACGCAAGCAATGAATTATTACCTGTTCCTGGTGGCAAAGGGTCTGTTTGTGCTGAAAAAGAGTGATACAAGATGAAATAAAGATTATAGGCATATGACTTCCCATCAATAGTTTAAAAAAAAAATAGAAACAGGAAAACACGGAAAAGGCATAAAACAGCCTTACTTTGTTGCAGCCATATACACCTGATGTGAGACTGCAGGCTGAGAAACAAACAGAAGAGAGTTTTAACTGAGTTGTCAACCGTGGGTTATGAAGTATTCGGGTTGACTCTGAGCTCCTTGTTACCTTTGAGTATTTGCAGCAAAACAAACGGACAGCAGATGGGCGAACGGATTGGGACCTCTGACCCAGGACAGTGTGATGGAGCTCTGGGAATCCCTGCCGGTCTCCATGGGTGATATGAGGAGGCCCGGTGGGCCAACCACAGCGATTTCAGACACACTGCATTGAAAAAAAAAAAAATTCAACTGATATAATGACAGAAAATTGATCAATTATTAATTATTATGGCACTTGAAAATATCTTCATATTTGAGGTCACAATGTGTGAATGATGCGATGGGTTGGGATGTTTCGCTAATGATATAGTACCAATGATAAGTGCATGAACCCAAACAGAAGTGTAGCATTTCTGGCTTCACAAAACAGAATTGTAAAAATAAATAACTAGACACTCTAGTGTACAGCCACTGATGCACAAATGTGTTTATTCTGGAAGCATGGGTTAGTAGGAAAATGGAAAATGTAGGGAAAAGGTAGTAAATTCCATCTTTGCATGATGGGAGAGGTCTGAAGGGATTACCATTACCTGACAGAGTGTCCTCCACTGAAGAAGAAATCTGGCCCAGATCATGGCTGGACAGAACCAGCACTGACTCAATAATAAGTTCATGAAATGCATGAAGCTACAATAAAATGTTTTTAGTTGTTTAAAAGCAGAGGCTCTGTTCTTTCTTTTTATATGCTGACCGTTTACATATTCATACAACAAAATATTCTGGAGGCCATGGCATTTTTGTGATAATGATCAAAAACGCTGGCGGGGAAAGAGTTAATAGTCCCAACTGCAGAAAGTTAAGCACCCAACTTAGACAGAAGTCCATCTGTGCAGACATCACTGCCTTTTACAGGTCCAGTCAGGTCAGACCCATTTCATCAGGTCGGATTTTCTTTTTTAAGAATAGATTTATGGACGTCGGGTTTAAGAAACCGATGAATTGGATCAATTCAAGTCAGGTACAGATCTTAGAACCTAAGAAGTCCTTCAGGTTTCACCCCAACTTTACTTCAACATGTCTTTTGATGTTTTGTGTTCTGCAGAAGAAATATATCCATACAGGTTTGGAACAACTGAAGGTTGAGTAAATGACTCAGTTTCCATTCTTGGGCTAGCATTTTAAAATGAGAATGACATCCTTTCATCCTTGCTGAGCATGAATCAGTACAAGACTCAACTTACAATGTCCAAATCTAACTGTCCTGTCTGCTTACCTTGAGTCAACAGTAATGTTGACATGGACTTCTGCAAAGGGCAGGACGTGGATGACGGCGCCGCCTGCTGGACTGACTCCTGTGAACTCGGGCACAGCCGAGCACTCGGACCCGCCTTCAACTGCAATAACACACCAACAATTCTATCGTAACAGTAAAACTGCCTACACATGTGCATGGGACAGCCCTGTCTTACCCCTCTTCTCACCAAATCGACCTGTATTGTCTAATGTTATATCTAAATGTTTTACATGTAAAAACCTTTAAGGCTTGAGCTGTAATGCAAGTGTCCGGCATACATAGGAACTGCTTCAATACGGTTTACTGAAGCTGGTTGGGAGAATGTACAGTGTTCAGAGCTGGAATCTAGGAACATTTTTTTATTTGATTTCAATTTGAATATATTAAAATTATATCAATATTCAATATCTATAGCAAAGGAATTATTTCATACTGTATTTCTATTATAGTTATATGTTAAATGTGTTTACTGAAGGCTTCAAACAACAGTGGTGCTGTAATTCATCAGTTCATTGTGAAGGTGAAATGCTGACCTGTTATTAGGAGATGCACAGATACAGTGGAGAAAGGCTTTGCCTCGCTGTGAATCGGGTTCTTCACAGATGAAGGAAAATCCTCCACCATGATCTGCACTGAATACTGACCCAAATACGCTCCACCTTCATACAACAGTGTGCACGTCTCCTGTCAGGGTTAAAACACATGGCTGTTTGGAAGAAACAATTGAATGTAACTGAAAAAAACACATGTAACTATTTAATTGAACTTAATATTTAACGGTAAAGAGACTGACTTCATCAAGCCGCATATATTCACCAAGGCCAGTCTTCTCATAACGACAGCGAATCTCATCTCCATCCAAATCCATCACATCCACCGGGATCTCCTGAGGACAGTCGGCTCTTAACCTGGTATAAAGAGAGAGTTTCAGACACACAGTGTGTGTTCCACGTGCGCTTCTGAAGTGTGTGTGCAGGGCTTCACCTGAGTGGAGGAGGCAGCGCCACATATGGAGGCTGGTTAAGCCTGTTCGTGTCCGATCTGACGGAGAGATCTGCTCTTGAATACAGTGACACGGCTCCATCAGATCTAAAGAGTGAACACAATATGAGGTTTTAGTCACTCACTCCACTGGTCCTTTACTTGGCCAGTCTGTAATCGCTAACCCGAGCTGAAGAGTGGAGGTGTGGTTTTGAGGGATGGTTTTCTGCCACTGACGGACGCACCAGCCCGGGGAAGGCCAAACTCCTTTCCCAGGAGAAGAGTTGAGCGGATCGGCGCAGTTCCCTTCATTACACAGCTCCTCCAGGGATGGACAGGGCAGGCTGGACACCAGACTGTAATGAGCCCTGACCTGCAGGACGAGACGGGAGATCTGAACCCTACAGCCGACTATCATATTCTCTGCTGTAAAACCTGTCGTGGTCTTTTAGTGTAATAGTATTTGATTAAGTTATACACCTGTGGCTTGTTTCGGTGATTAGTTTGCCTTTAGTTTTTAAACCCTGTGTTTGCTCATTCACATTGTTTTGTATATGCTAAACTCTTATAAAGATCTCAGTGATTTACACTACAATCATTAGAATTTCATCTTATTTTTTGTCCATATAAATATCTGCAGCAAATTCCACATTTTTTTCAGTTTGAGTTTTCAGCCTTGAATATGAGCTCCATAATCTCCAATATCTGACTATATGAGCCTGAACACCTGATGTATCTAATGAGATACTCAATGTACAAAACCTTCTTTTTACATTTAAAAACAAGATCTAAAGGTTCATTAAATGGCTCCATTTCCAAAAATCTGATTATTATTTCATATGTCAGGCTTGACAGGGTTAATTTCTGCTCAATTGTTCTTAAAGCGTTCAACAGTCTGGCATTAAAGAAGACAAGCATCTTAAACTAGAACTGACGTTTGGAGAGACAGATGACACTGCTGTGATCGGATCTTCAATGGCTGTTCACACTGAAGTTGAGAAACACAATGTCATTTTCACACGATGGCAAACACCAACACCCACCAGGAGATCTCTCACCCTGTTCAACAACCCCATCCATCAACATCTCAATCGACTGAGCCAGTTATTTATATCTTCTGCTGTAGTGTCATCAGGAAATATCAGTTTACATTTTCAAACTTTCCTTTTACCACTAATTGTAATAATCCAGTGAGATTTTTGTCTGACAACAGCCGGTATGATCCGATCTCACCATCATCGAGTCCGGCTGGGATTAACTGCACCTGAAGAACCCTTCCTGCAATGATACAGCGCTGTCAAATGTTTTATTCACTTGTGTAAAAACGCTGTAAAGTGAGGATGCTTTCAAAAAATAATGTCATAAATAGATTTTATGTATCAATTAACTTCTAATAACTAAATCAAATCAATATTTGCCGTGACCTCCCTCAGCTTTTGTCCCGGGACTCGGGTATCTTTGCAGGAAGGGGCGTTGTCTTCAAGCGTTGTCTCAGTTCTTCTGGATTTAGTTTCTTCACTCGATGATGGGGAGATCGGATCATACCGACTGTTGTCAGACTCATTGTGCAGACAAAAATCTCACTAGATTATTACAATTAATGGCAAAAGGAGAGTTGGAGGAACTGGACTGGCCTGCACAGAGTCCTGACCTCAACCCGATAGAACACCTTTGGGATGAATTAGAGCGGAGACTGAGAGCCAGGCCTTCTCGTCCAACATCACAAATGCGCTTCTAGAAGAATCCCCATAAACACACTCCTAACCCTTGAGGAAAGCCTTCCCAGAAGAGCTGAAGCTGTTAGAGCTGTGAAGGGTGGCGACTCCATATTGTCACAGAGTCACTCTCTCCATGCCGTCTGCACCTGTCCATCCTCACTCCTCAGGTCAACGGCTGATCTCATCACGGATACACAGACCCAACCTGATCACCTGAGTCCTTACCTAACCCTTCACCTTCAGCTTCACCTAACCCTTCACCTTCACCTTCACCTAACCCTTCACCTTCACCTTCACCTTCACCTAACCCTTCACCTTCACTTAACCCTTCACCTTCACCTTCAGCCCTTGTCCCTGTGGTCATCTCAGTCTTCGTCAGCTAAGTTCAAGATCTGCAAGCTAGCATTGGTTCATCTGTGCTGTGTCTGCTCTAAACTGCTCTGTTCATGAACGTCCCCTCCGATCACATCCGCTGTTCCCTTCAGTGTTCTGACACACGCTAAACCCACGGATTGAGAATGGGAGGGCATTAAAGCTCATGTGCATGTAAAGGCAGGCATCCCAAAACTTTTGGCAATATAGTGTATGAAATGGTTTTAAAAAAAACTGATAATTTAAATATTAAAGTAAATGGCCATTAGGTGGCGCTATAGTGACTGTGTTAATGAGTGAGTTATTGAGTCATTGATTCAACAGATTGGGTTAGTAACGAAACGCCGGAGACATGCAACAGCTCTGTGTGTTAGTTTGGAAATATTCTCATTCGCAAATAGAGCAGAATATTACGTCTAAAATGTAATTCACAGCATTCACTTCTCCAAGCCTACTCAACGGGGTCATCTAATGCATCAATGATTACTCAAGAGTTACTCGTCGCTCTGCAGGAACTGCTGATCCATTACTGTAAAGGGAAAAGATGTTTCTAATGGTCCAGATCAGACTGACCAGTAACACTTGAGTTACTACTGATGCATTTTAGGACTTTATTCAGAGTAAGACAGATGACCGATTACACAATGTTTATAATTTGTCAGTTAGTTAATAATTAATGAGGTTAGTCTCATTCAGTAATTATTGATTCCTTCTGCTGAATGTGATATGGCTGAGAGTAGCCCTCGCTTCTGTATGAGTGAGCAGCTGAAGGGTTAATGTGGTGAGACTCATTAGTCCTGCAGAGTAACTTATTAATGACGGACCCTTATCATAAAGGCTTACCCATGATCCTTCAGGAATCATTCTGATATGATGATTTGCTGCTGATGATTATTATCAGTGTTGAATTCTTCGATGAATAGAAAGTTCAGATTTTATCTGACATGGAAAGCTTTTGTAACATTATTCTACCGTTCAAAAGATCAGGGTCAGTAAAAAAAATATTTATAATGTTACTAAAGATTCTGTTTCTGATAAATGCTGTTCTTCTGAACTTTATAGAACTATTGATAATAATCATAACAGTGTGTGTTGATCATCAGATCCTCATATGAGAGTTATCAGTGAAGGGTCATGTGACACTGAAGACTGGAGGAATGATGATGATCACAGGAATAAATCACACTTTACTGTATATTCACATGTGTGTGTGTGTGTGTGTGTGTGTGTGTGTGTACAGCTGATCTACACTGGTGTGTGTGTGTGTGTGTGTGTGTGTGTGTGTGTGTACAGCTGATCTACACTGGAGTGTGTGTGTGTGTGTGTACAGCTGATCTACACTGGAGTGTGTGTGTGTGTGTGTGTGTGTGTGTGTGTGTGTGTGTGTGTGTGTGTGTGTGTACAGCTGATCTACACTGGTGTGTGTGTGTGTGTGTGTGTGTGTGTGTGTGTGTGTACAGCTGATCTACACTGGTGTGTGTGTGTGTGTGTGTGTGTGTGTGTGTGTACAGCTGATCTACACTGGAGTGTGTGTGTGTGTGTGTGTGTGTGTGTGTGTGTGTGTGTGTGTACAGCTGATCTACACTGGAGTGTGTGTGTGTGTGTGTGTGTGTGTGTGTGTGTGTGTGTGTGTGTGTGTGTGTGTGTGTACAGCTGATCTACACTGGAGTGTGTGTGTGTGTGTGTGTGTGTGTGTGTGTACAGCTGATCTACACTGGAGTGTGTGTGTGTGTGTGTGTGTGTGTGTGTGTGTGTGTACAGCTGATCTACACTGGTGTGTGTGTGTGTGTGTGTGTGTGTGTGTGTGTACAGCTGATCTACACTGGTGTGTGTGTGTGTGTGTGTGTGTGTGTGTGTACAGCTGATCTACACTGGTGTGTGTGTGTGTGTGTGTGTGTGTGTGTGTGTGTGTGTGTGTGTGTGTGTACAGCTGATCTACACTGGAGTGTGTGTGTGTGTGTGTGTACAGCTGATCTACACTGGAGTGTGTGTGTGTGTGTGTACAGCTGATCTACACTGGAGTGTGTGTGTGTGTGTGTGTGTGTGTGTGTGTGTGTGTGTGTGTGTGTACAGCTGATCTACACTGGAGTGTGTGTGTGTGTGTGTGTGTGTGTGTGTACAGCTGATCTACTGGAGGAATATTACACTGATTACTGGAGTTATGATCTATAAATGCAGTCTTGGTGAGTAGAGACTTCTTCTAAAAACATAAATCTTACTTATCAAACACTTTTGAACGGCAGTTTATTATTATTATACCTTTTAGTTGTTGTACCCACGTCCCCGTGAAAGCATGCAGTGTCAAGACGTTTGGATTGCTTATTGTAAAGTGAATACACCTGATAATGTCTGCTCGCATGCCATAAAAACAGCAATTCTGGTATTATCATAGACGAGACACATAGCCCCCCACACACACTCTATAGAGCCCCATAAAGAGAGGAGAGAGTCTGAATCAGAGGCTGTACGCCGGATGAGCGGAGGGGTCTCACCTGCGGGGATGAGTCCTGCTGGAGCAGCTCGATGTTGACGGCTGCGCTCATGATGGATCCAGCGCTGCTGTGAGGCAGAGAGAGCAGGCCGACGGCCAGAGCCCACAGATCCAGCCTCACACACCACATCTTCACACACACACACTTCGTAAACTTAGGATGCTTACTCAGTCCGTTGTGATTTGTTAATGAACACACCCTATGGAATTTTCTCTCATTATCATGATAAACATATGCAAATGCAAAACCTCAAATGTTTCTTTTCGTTTCTTAACTTCACAGGTGTTGTTTTTTTCAAGGTCAGTTTCCTCGTCATCTCAATGGCAAAAACTGCCCCGTTTACCTGAACTCACCCTACACACTTCTGAGGCAATCTCTGGCCTGATAGAGAGAATCAGACGTCCCTGACCTCCGGGTGTCTCCGTCCACGGATGCGCTCACTGATTGATCAGGGGATATTCTGGATAGATCAGACAGCGTCCAGGACTCATGTGTGAAGCGTCGTGTTTCCTGGCATCAATGCGAAAGCAAAATGTTGTGTAAAAAAAAGGAGGCCAAACTGGCTTGGCAAGAATTGTTAAGGCATTTAGTTCCATTGTTAAATGATTACGTGTCAAGGAGTGTGAATGCCAGGAACAGACCGTGTGTTGAATAAAGGAAACACACTCACACACACACATACACACACACAACTAAACATAACCGCAATCAAACAAAATCACATTACCTCATAAATGACACACATGGGGAACTTAAATACACAAAGGACTAGTCCAATACACACACAGGGAATAACACAAACATTACTCGACACAATTAGAGAAAAAGTCATTAACTCATGAAAAATAAATAAATGGGTCATAAACAAATAATTATAATAAATACAGTTTTTCTCGATTGCTAAGACACATTTCTTGAAAGCCGCTCTCCTTTTCTCTAAACTGTGAACACAAAACCCAATTTTCAAACTACATTCACAAAACCTCAGACTCTTCTTGCAAAACCAAACTTTCACCTCAAAACAGTTCAATCTGTGCTCAAAACTGAACTATGTCGTCAAATCGTGCCCCGAGTCAATCAAAATTAAAAACACTACTGAACAGTCACTAAATACTACTGAACAGTCACTAAACACTACTGAACAGTCACTAAACACTACTGAACAGTCACTAAACACTACTGAACAGTCACTAAACACTACTGAACAGTCACTAAACACTACTGAACAGTCACTAAACACTACTGAACAGTCACTAAACACTGCGTAGAACAGTCACTAAACACTACTGAACAGTCACTAAACACTACTGAACAGTCACTAAACACTACTGAACAGTCACTAAACACTACTGAACAGTCACTAAACACTACTGAACAGTCACTAAACACTACTGAACAGTCACTAAACACTACTGAACAGTCACTAAACACTACTGAACAGTCACTAAACACTACTGAACAGTCACTAAACACTACTGAACAGTCACTAAACACTACTGAACAGTCACTAAACACTGCGTAGAACAATAGAAAGCACAATGCTCAGGACATGAAGCTGGAGAAATAAATGTTTATTGCTCACTGTAGGCTAAATGCATGTTACAAAACAAAAAAAACCTGTGCATTTAGAAAACAGAAATCTCATGCGTTTTCCACTTGTGTACAGTAAGCCCATGTCAAAATAAAGTACAAAAATATACATGGAATATTAGGCCTACAAACAGTTAGACCAACCCGCCATTACAATACTACAGTATATCGGTACAGTGATGTACTGAAACATATATTTACTTACAGTATACTGTGGTACAGTATATAGTATGTCATACAGTAATTGCTGTCAACATTTACATACTGTACTATAATGTCAAAAAAAGGTAATCACCTGTTCTCTTCTCTAAATCTTGGGATTATGGTGGACACAGTGAATCTACTGATGTTTGGTTGGACCCTTTGTCCAGCCTCCCTCATGCTCATACCATGGTCAATCACAGCCGCTCTGATTTCATCAGATATTACTGTTCTTTGTCTTCGCTGACCACCTCGACCTCCTCTCACACAAACTCTTCCTCTCAGATTTCTATCCATTGTAGGACCTCACAAACCAGTGCTCTCTGAACTGGCCTACTGTATATGTTCCCTCACATCATTAGCCACAAGTGTGATCAATTTTGAGTTGTTGTGTTCAAGTGGTGACATCTGTGCTTTAATTGTGTTTGACTTTTGTCACCTGTGCTCACTATTATGCAGCACGGGTGCATCACAATGAAAATGTGTTGGCAAGTTGTGTCTAAACAGGTGAAGAGTGCTCATGGTTTTGCCAAAAGAGTGATTGATTCAATCAGTGGGTTCAGGCAACTGAGCATTGGTTCAGACAGTAGGGTTTAGTGTTTTAGCAATTGAGAAAAACTGTAAAAATATACAAACAATCATAAACCCACTCAGAAAATTATGAGCCTTTTTTTAAAAAACAACTCCAGGATTGTGTGAGTGTGTGTGTGTGTGTGTGCGTGTGCGAGAGAGAGAGAGAGAGAGAGAGAGAGAGAGAGAGAGAGAGAGAGAGAGAGTGAGGGAGTGAGTGAGTGTGTGCGTGTGTGTGTGTGTGTGTGCGTGTGTGTGTGTGTGAGAGAGAGAGAGAGAGAGAGAGAGAGAGAGAGAGAGAGAGAGAGAGAGAGAGAGAGAGAGAGTGAGAGAGAGAGAGTGAGTGTGTGTTTGTGTGTGTGAGTGTGAGTGTGTGTGTGCGTGTGCGAGAGAGAGAGAGAGAGAGAGAGAGAGAGAGAGAGTGAGAGAGAGAGAGAGAGAGAGAGAGAGAGTGAGAGAGTGAGGGAGTGAGGGAGTGAGGGAGTGAGGGAGTGAGTGAGTGAGTGTGTGCGTGTGTGTGTGTGTGAGAGAGAGAGTTTTACAAACACTTTATTAGAAAACAGTTATTCCCAAGCCATGATTTTAACTAACTTAATTCACGTATAAAAACCAACTCGTCTTTGATTACAGATCACATCCCAACATCACAGCACCATTCAATCTCAAAACATTAACTGCATTCATCATTTTGTAATAATTATAATCAACAAGAATTCTTGATTTGAAGATATTCTTAAAAACAGAAACACTGTGTTGTCCGTTTCTCTGTTCAAGTTCATTTCTTCTGGAAATATAAATCACAAGTTTGGCTTGACCTACAATAAAGTTCATTAATTGACACTTGTGTTTCTGTAGTCTACTGTACTTAACACCAAAAATAAAACATTGCTTTGTAAAAAACAATCCTAATAAAGAGAATAAGAATTCTAAAAGATCAAAGAGTGAAGACAGTCTGTCACAACTCATAAAACAATGAAATATTGTTTCTCTGTCGGCACAGAAAGGACATTAAATATCATTTACAGTGGAATTCATTTTGGTCTCAAAAGCGTTAAGGGCGATTGACCTGCGGGATCCTCCACTGGAGATCTCCTGCCCTTCAGTCAACGCTGGTTTGTACTGAACTCTCCACTCGGGTTTCATTTCCTCCACCACTCCCAGTTTGTCTCTCCATATTGAGTCAACTCTGTCTTTTAACGTTTGTTTATTGACTACCTTCACAAGGCATTTTATATCACTTTTCCTTTAACTGTACAAAAATCAATATTTTCCAAACATAACATTGAACTATTATATGAGGATTTTTCAAGATCAGGAATAATTCTGATATCTGGGAAGAAGTCATTCGCGTCAGGGGTAATATCACCCATACAATATCTTTCCAGTAGAGTTTTCTCCTTGTAGTTTAAAGCCCCATCCAGTTTATTCAGAAACCTTCTTACAAATCTCACAGATCTTATCCCAGATGGAAAGCAACAGTTTCTGCATTTTTTAGTCCAGGACCCGTTTTGTCCACAATGTCTTTCAACTGCAGTCATTTCTCTGACACAAGTCTTTTAGCCCTGGAAAGTCATCTCCTGACACATCAAGGCGACTTCCAAACCCCACAGGTTCCTCAAGCAACCAAAAGAGAGATGTAGCGGACTCTGTCCACTGATGTTTAAAAAGCCTCCACACTTTAAAAAGACTTTTATAAAAAGAGGGTAGTCCAGTCATATCAAGACGAGTATGATCCATTAAGAAAAGAGTGACATGAAGTCCCATTCCATTCACCCCATTCAAGATGGTTTGTGCCAAAGGTTTCCACAGCAGATTCTGAGGTCCGGTCAGCAATCGCTGAATGAACTGCAATAAATCGCTCCTCTGCTGACCAGATTGACCAGACCTTGACCTCCTTCCTCTCTTGGCAGGAAAAGAACGCTTTGAGGTGTCCAGTGCAAATTGTCCCAGAAAAAGTTAACCATCTCTCCTTGAAGCTTTGGTAAAAGTCCAACAGGAGGATCCACACAAGCGAGTGTATGCCATAAAGAGGACCCCACCAAGTTGTTAATTATGAAGTCGTAGAAGCATTCTTTGCAATCTCATAGGAGCTTGATGCAGCGGCTTCTTAAATATACTCTATCATCTTCCGATCCGTTTCTCTTAGAAGTCTGTCTTTTAGTTGATCATCTCCTATGCCACATACAATCCTTTCACGAATGAATGAATCGTGCAGATCACCAAACTCACAGTCCTTTGCTTTTCAGATCAGTGATGTACATGTCGATTGTTTCTGCAGGCCCTTGCGATCTCGTGAAAAACACGTGTCTGATGTACGGTAGGTTTTTCCGAGGCTCACAGTCATTTTTAAACTTCTGTTTTAGTGCTTGTATTTTATTTCTCTCCTCTTCTGAGAACTCAAATGTATTACATACTCTTATGGCCTCTCCCCCCGCCACGTTCCCTGCTACTCCGCTAGCTAGCGAGAAAAGTTCGAACCTCTCTATCCAGTTCTTCCAATTTTCCGCGAGATTACCTTGCAGAATCAACGGCGGTGGCGGCTGTAACTGTGCCATCCTCTTTTCCTGCGTTTATCTCTGTTTGATTCTGACACCATGTTCTGTTCTCTAGACAGACAGACCAGAAGCCAGCTGCGGTACCATCCCATCACCTTCATTCACCCCACGAGTCCCCCAGCATACACACGTGACTCTCCATGTCATTATATCAGATGACCACTAGATGTCTTCATAACCTCATGTATGTATAACATATACAATATGCCAGACACCACGTTTCATTCCTCATCAGATATCACACCAAGAAACAGCTGTGAGAGTTTAGTCAACATGAACGGAAAACAAATGCTAAAGCTGTGTAAAGGGTTAGGGCTGTACATCATTAATGACACTAGGCAGATTCACGTACTGCTCCAGATTAGGGACCAGTGTGGTGGATTATTCAATAACAGATATTGATCCAAACTTCATTAATGCCTTCACAGTCAGACCTCAGCTCCCGATTTCCGATCCCTGCCAAACTGTGCTTTATCTGAATCCACCACAGGAAAGGACCAAACGTCTCCGCTCCAATCTGAAAAACTGTTCCCTTTGAAACCTAAACTCAAGTGGACTCAACCCAGCTCGACCAGTTCACAGAAAACATGAACAGCCCTACTATACTAAAAATGCTGGATGGCTTTATGTCCACTGAGTTCACTTTAGATGGTAATGGCATAAATCTAGCAACAAAAAACTTAAATTATATATTCAAAACATTGGCGACTCTATCTAACATTAAACAGCAAAACAATCATAAAACAAATCAGCAGAGAATAAGACAGGATGTGTGGTTAGATGATGAATGTGCAGGTCTCAGAAAAGAGCTGAAGAATTACAAAAGATTACTGTGGAATAAAAGAGAGAAATATTTGAACACCAAAACTGATGAAATTGATAAAGCAGTAGATCAACACACTTTCTGGAACTTATATAAAAAACTTGATAACCCCAAATTAGAGACGTCGCTCCAGAACGGCACAATCTGGAAATCTTACTTTGAAAACCTTTATCAAACAATTGAACCAGCTGACCTTCACCAGACTCCGGTTCTAATCAAGGAGAAACTAGAAGACTTGGAGAAAACTATTAAACATGATCAAAATCCATTAGATAACTTTATAACAATATCTGAAATATTAGAACATATTAAAAATCTCAAATTAAAGAAAGCATGCGGACAAGACAACATTAATAATGAAATGCTTAAACTCAGCAGTCCCAGCATGACTCAAGCTCTGGCCAAACTATTCACTCTGGTTTCTGGTCCGGTCCCTTCCCTGAGATCTGGTCTGAAGGACTGATCACCCCCATATTTAAAAAAGGTGACCGCTTCGACCCCAATAACTACCGTGGCATCTGTGTGGTCATGCTTTAGGAAAACTGTTCTGCAGTCTCATAAACAGCCGCATTGTCTCACACATCACTACACACAACATTTTAAATAAAGCACAAATTGGCTTTTTACCAAAACGCCGCACATCTGAGCACATCTATTCTCTTCACACTCTAATCAACAAAAACATCAAAGACAAAGAAGAATATTTGCATGTTTTGTAGACTTTAAAAAAGCTTTCGACTCAATTTGGCATGATGGTTTACTCTACAAACTCCTACAAATTGGCATTGGCGGGAAAACATTTGATATTGTACAATCCCTGCCCACCAACAGTAAAAGTGAAAATCAAGCACCACAGAACCGCGTGGAGTGAGGCAGGGATGCAGTCTGAGTCCAACTCTATTTAACTTCTACATTAATGATCTGGCGTCAATGCTGGAGCGCTCTACTGTCCCCGGCCTCTACAGTACGCCCACACAGAGGTCAGAGGTCACTCTACTGTCCCTGACCACACAGAGGTCAGATGTCTGCTGGACGCGGATGACCTGGTCCTGCT
Organism: Romanogobio albipinnatus; assembly: GCA_023566225.1. Lineage (NCBI taxonomy): Eukaryota > Metazoa > Chordata > Actinopteri > Cypriniformes > Gobionidae > Romanogobio > Romanogobio albipinnatus. Next base: position 82,743 of record JAKRKY010000061.1, read on the forward strand.
GTCCCGCACACCTGAGGGCCTTCAGCAGAGCCTGTCCCTGCTGGAACAGTCCTGTCACGAGCGGACCCTGACAGTGAATCTGGACAAAACCAGTCATGGTGTTCCAGAAGAAGGCCAGATCTCAGGGGCACAACCAGTGTTGGTCACGCTACTTTAAAAAAGTAATTCGTTATAGTTACTAGTTACTTCTTACAAATAGTAACTGAGTTACATCATTATAAAAGTAACTAATTACCAGGGAAAGTAATTACTGCGTTACTTTAGTTTTTTTTTCAAATGTTTAAATATGTCAAATAACTTGGATGCCCCCAATATTACACATGTTAAATGAATGAATTGGACACTAAATAGAATAAAGAGTAGAATAGAATAAATTCTTTGTCAACAGCTCACAGCGACTGCACATATGTGTGATCCTGGGACGCTACAAGACTCTAGCGCGCGCAGACTCTAGAGAGCGCAGACTCTAGAGAGCGCAGACTCTAGAGAGCGCAGACTCTAGAGAGCGCAGACTCTAGCGCGCAGACTCTAGAGCGCGCAGACTCTAGCGCGCGCAGACTCTAGCGCGCGCAGACTCTAGCGCGCGCAGACTCTAGCGCGCGCAGACTCTAGAGAGCGCAGACTCTAGAGAGCGCAGACTCTAGAGAGCGCAGACTCTAGCGCGCAGACTCTAGAGCGCGCAGACTCTAGCGCGCGCAGACTCTAGCGCGCGCAGACTCTAGAGCGCGCAGACTCTAGCGCGCAGACTCTAGAGCGCGCAGACTCTAGAGCGCGCAGACTCTAGCGCGCAGACTCTAGAGCGCGCAGACTCTAGCGCGCGCAGACTCTAGAGAGCGCAGACTCTAGAGAGCGCAGACTCTAGAGCGCGCAGACTCTAGAGCGCGCAGACTCTAGAGCGCAGACTCTAGCGCGCAGACTCTAGAGCGCAGACTCTAGAGCGCAGACTCTAGAGCGCAGACTCTAGAGCGCAGACTCTAGAGCACAGACTCTAGAGCGCACAGACTCTAGAGCGCAGACTCTAGAGAGCACAGACTCTAGAGCGCACAGACTCTAGCGCGCAGACTCTAGAGCGCAGACTCTAGAGCGCAGACTCTAGAGCGCACAGACTCTAGAGCGCAGACTCTAGAGCGCACAGACTCTAGAGCGCACAGACTCTAGAGCGCAGACTCTAGAGCGCACAGACTCTAGAGCGCACAGACTCTAGAGCGCACAGACTGGCGTTTCCTTCATGAGATCTGGCAACAGACGCAACAATAATCTCTGATCCTGAAAACAGTTTCTTCATCCTCATCTTCAGAATGTCCCGCTGGACGAGCGAGGAAGTGACAACCCTAACGTTTGTAAATTGGCCTTGTGGCCCTCAAAAAAAAAAAACTATTTATTTTTATACATTCAAAACCTTGTGCTAAAGTCACACACGCACGCATGCACGCACGCAGTAAGAAAATGGAAAGCAGCACTCCGATGAGGAAAGATGTTTTAATGACAGGTACAAGATCCACATTCTTCATCATCAGAACGTTTGTGTGGCAGGACAGAAAACACTGATGCACGTTCCCGTGGGAATTCTATAGAAATGTGAAGAGCAAGTGGATAAACTACTGAAGCTTCAAAGCCATTGGTCCTACAGTAAGACAGAATCTGCTGGTGTGGGTTTAGAGATTAATCCGAGCACACATTAGGATCACTTTTCTATTAAAATGTGCATGGCTTATAAACAGCAGGCTGGGCTTAAACCGGCCAATCAGAGGTGAGAGCGGGAGTGAAGGGTTTGGTCCTCTACAGCATCTCTGCTTCACTACTGTCCGTTCTTCACATTAAACATCCGCTCCTGAAACAAACAGAAGAAGAAAGTGACCACATGACCCTGAGTAAAGCAGCGATCATCCGCTAACCCGAGGTCGCCCCACCCCATCGGTTCATTCTGCTAAAGCGGTCACAAACAACAGCACTCAGACTCAAAGCAAGAGATCGCACCTGGATCATGGCCTCGAGTTTGATGGCGTCAGCTGCAAACCTGCGGATCCCGTCGGAGAGCTTCTCCACAGCCATGCGGTCCTCATTGTGCCGCCAGCGGAAGCTCTTCTCGTCCAGGTGGATCTGCTCCAGATCGCAGTCCTTCGCTGAAAGCAAGATCACGCTTGATGAAAGAGTCTCAAACGGGCGCTGAAGCCTGTGTGTGTGTGTGTGTGGACGCTCACCTCCCTGCGGCGTGAGGGCACACGCGACCGCGCTGTGGTCCTGGCTGAGCTCGCCCAGCAGCCCCGGAGAGATGGTGAGCAGGTCACAGCCGGCCAGCGCCTTCACTTCCCCCGTGTTCCTGAAGGAGGCGCCCATCACCACCGTCCCGTAGTTGAACTTCTTATAGTAGTTGTAGATCTTGGTCACACTCTGCACACCTGAGAGAAAGACAGAGACGTCAAGACAGAAGCTGGAGAAATATCCCAGCATGCATCACTGCTCCTATTCTCTCTCTGCTGTTAGGCCTTTTTCTCATAAGCCGCTGTTGAGCAGGATCTGACCCGTCCCCTCTCTCTCTGTGTGTGTGTGTGTGTGTGTGTGTGTGTGTGTGTGTGTGTGTGTGTGTGTGTGTGTGTGTGTTCTCTCTGGGCGCTGTCCTACACGTGTCACTATAGCTAGTGTTCGCTCATCCTGCACTGATGCTACATTTCTTTTTCTATACATCCCATCATTAACGGCATGTATTCTTGACTGCTCATGGTTTCTGCCTTAAATGAACACATTGTTTATTAATTTGTTGTTACGAACTGTGTGATTTGTATATGCACATTTCTGAAATCCATAACTGGACAGGCTCTGATAACATCACTCTAAATGGTAATGTAGACATGCAGTGTGAAATATTGTTTGAATATGAGGGCCACATTTCAATGAAGCCTGTGTGCTGTGGCCCTGATCACTGCGAGATGTTGGATGTGTGTGAGCCGTTATCTGAGATCATGCCTGGGTCTTCATGGGGCTCGTAGTTTTTGCGGTCTGTGTTTTCCTTGTGCCAGTCCAGGATTCGGCCCACAAACGGGGAGATGAGGGTGACCCGGGCCTCGGCGCACGCGACCGCCTGGGCGAATGAGAACAGCAGAGTCATGTTGCAATGGATCCCGTGCTTCTCCTCCAGCTCCCTGACCACAGACAAACACACGTCAGCCTCTGGATGAAGCAGCTTTCACACATCATGACCACACACACAGAGGGGAACACACTCACCGTCCGGCCTGAATGCCCTCCCATGTGGACGATAGCTTGATGAGAATGCGCTCTTTCCCGATTCCCGCCTCTTCATAGAGAGAGATGAGCCTCAGGGCACGAGACACCATCGCCTCTTTGTCAAACGACAGCCTGAAAATCAGAAGCAGCATCACGTGACCAACACACACTAATGATGTTGTGCATTATGACATCAGTAATGCTGGGAGTCCAGTGTGTACCGAAAACCTTCAAGTTAATAATGACTTTCATAGAGAAGGAGCGACACGCATCATAATCTGAAGACCACGCCCACCAAATCAATCAAACCGTCTCCATTGATTTTGCATTGCATGAAGCGCCTCCTCGTCATTTCAGACTTACAACAAAATTAAAGAACAACGTCTAAACGCTGCTGTGTGACCGGTGTACCGCAAACCAGCTAAACAACACAGAACCAGAAACCCAGAGGAGTTTAAGCTGTTGACCCAAACAAACCAGAGGAGTTTAAGCTGTTGACCCAAACAAACCCAGAGGAGTTTAAGCTGTTGACCCAAACAAACCCAGAGGAGTTTAAGCTGTTGACCCAAACAAACCCAGAGGAGTTTAAGCTGTTGACCCAAACAAACCCAGAGGAGTTTAAGCTGTTGACCCAAACAAACCCAGAGGAGTTTAAGCTGTTGACCCAAACAAACCCAGAGGAGTTTAAGCTGTTGACCCAAACAAACCCAGAAGAGTTTAAGCTGTTGACCCAAACAAACCCAGAGGAGTTTAAGCTGTTGACCCAAACAAACCGAGAGGAGTTTAAGCTGTTGACCCAAACAAACCCAGATGAGTTTAAGCTGTTGACCCAAACAAACCCAGAGGAGTTTAAGCTGTTGACCCAAACAAACCCAGATGAGTTTAAGCTGTTGACCCAAACAAACCCAGAGGAGTTTAAGCTGTTGACCCAAACAAACCCAGAGGAGTTTAAGCTGTTGACCCAAACAAACCCAGAGGAGTTTAAGCTGTTGACCCAAACAAACCAGAGGAGTTTAAGCTGTTGACCCAAACAAACCCAGAGGAGTTTAAGCTGTTGACCCAAACAAACCCAGAGGAGTTTAAGCTGTTGACCCAAACAAACCCAGAGGAGTTTAAGCTGTTGACCCAAACAAACCCAGAGGAGTTTAAGCTGTTGACCCAAACAAACCCAGAGGAGTTTAAGCTGTTGACCCAAACAAACCCAGAGGAGTTTAAGCTGTTGACCCAAACAAACCCAGAGGAGTTTAAGCTGTTGACCCAAACAAACCCAGAGGAGTTTAAGCTGTTGACCCAAACAAACCCAGAGGAGTTTAAGCTGTTGACCCAAACAAACCCAGAGGAGTTTAAGCTGTTGACCCAAACAAACCCAGAGGAGTTTAAGCTGTTGACCCAAACAAACCAGAGGAGTTTAAGCTGTTGACCCAAACAAACCCAGAGGAGTTTAAGCTGTTGACCCAAACAAACCCAGAGGAGTTTAAGCTGTTGACCCAAACAAACCCAGAGGAGTTTAAGCTGTTGACCCAAACAAACCCAGAGGAGTTTAAGCTGTTGACCCAAACAAACCCAGAGGAGTTTAAGCTGTTGACCCAAACAAACCCAGAGGAGTTTAAGCTGTTGACCCAAACAAACCCAGAGGAGTTTAAGCTGTTGACCCAAACAAACCCAGATGAGTTTAAGCTGTTGACCCAAACAAACCCAGAGGAGTTTAAGCTGTTGACCCAAACAAACCCAGAGGAGTTTAAGCTGTTGACCCAAACAAACCCAGAGGAGTTTAAGCTGTTGACCCAAACAAACCCAGAGGAGTTTAAGCTGTTGACCCAAACAAACCCAGAGGAGTTTAAGCTGTTGACCCAAACAAACCCAGATGAGTTTAAGCTGTTGACCCAAACAAACCCAGAGGAGTTTAAGCTGTTGACCCAAACAAACCCAGATGAGTTTAAGCTGTTGACCCAAACAAACCCAGAGGAGTTTAAGCTGTTGACCCAAACAAACCCAGAGGAGTTTAAGCTGTTGACCCAAACAAACCAGAGGAGTTTAAGCTGTTGACCCAAACAAACCCAGAGGAGTTTAAGCTGTTGACCCAAACAAACCCAGAGGAGTTTAAGCTGTTGACCCAAACAAACCCAGAGGAGTTTAAGCTGTTGACCCAAACAAACCCAGAGGAGTTTAAGCTGTTGACCCAAACAAACCCAGAGGAGTTTAAGCTGTTGACCCAAACAAACCAGAGGAGTTTAAGCTGTTGACCCAAACAAACCCAGAGGAGTTTAAGCTGTTGACCCAAACAAACCCAGAGGAGTTTAAGCTGTTGACCCAAACAAACCCAGAGGAGTTTAAGCTGTTGACCCAAACAAACCCAGAGGAGTTTAAGCTGTTGACCCAAACAAACCCAGAGGAGTTTAAGCTGTTGACCCAAACAAACCCAGAGGAGTTTAAGCTGTTGACCCAAACAAACGAGCGTTCAAGGACAAAAAAGTGGATGCAGGCCATAGAGACACCGAGAACTACACACACACACACACCCACTGGAGGAGAACGTCATCAGAGACAGGAAACATCAGATATACACCTGACATCTGGAGATTTGACTTAACAGTGACATCATGTTTACTGCATTGAAGCTTCACGTCTTATTGCCCGTCTCCACTTTTTTGTCCTTTTTTTGGGTCGACGGCTTATAAACACTCATTTCTGTGTTTAGCTGGTTTGCTGTACACCGGTCACACAGCAGCGTTTAGACATTGTTCTGTTTTTTGGTACAAGTCCGAAATGACAAGGACAATACAACGCAAGTCAATGGAGAGCATTGGATTGTTGGTGTGTGTGTGGGGTAGGGATGAAACGATTACCGGTTTCACAATAAAATTTAGTGACGGTTAGTAATATCGGTTAAAATTTAATTATCATTAAAACCACATGTGATTATCACGATATTGAAAACTGGCGGTAAATCTTGTCCAGTCCGTCTGAGCAGGCGCAGCTGTTTCTGAGTGACAGCTCTCGGGGATTGCTCTGCCTCTGAAGGACCAGATCTGAGGCGTGCTCATATTTAGGCTTTTACAAAAGTCCTGAGGGAAACTTAATCTAAGATGGGCACCCTGTCTGCAGAACATGCCAGAAGAAAGTCGCTGTAATGGGGGGAACACTTCAAAACTACGAACGCAAGGTAAGTGGACTTCACCCTCAATACAAAAACTACGTCTGGGAAATCATAACGTGAAGCGAACGAACAAATTCAGTCAAGACTAGGGTGACATTTAAGGGATAATAATCAGGGCTTGACATTAACAACCGCCATTTGCGGGTGTAGCCTTATTTCGGCTGCACACTAGCCACTTTGGCGAACTTATTATGGTCTTCTGAAAAGCCATTGGTTATAATCGCGTTGGCATTATAACCACTCACACGTGTTTCTACTGAGTTTATGAATGCAATGTCTCATAATCAGAGGCGTTCAGATTAGCCGGAGTAATGATCAAAGCGCGCTTCTCTCACTCACTGAAATCTGCACTCAGAGCAGAGATAAACGTGCAATGTGCGCAGGAGATTCATTCATCATACAGAGCCACGGGAGAGTCACGGGAGAGCCACGGCAGAACCACGGGAGAGCCACGGCAGAGTCACGGGAGAGCCACGGCAGAACCACGGCAGAGACACGGGAGAGACACGGGAGAGCCACGGGAGAGCCACGGCAGAGCCACGGGAGAGTCACGGGAGAGTCACGGCAGAGACACGGCAGAGACACGGCAGAGACACGGCAGAACCACGGCAGAGTCACGGGAGAGTCACGGGAGAGACACGGGAGAGACACGGGAGAGTCACGGGAGAGCCACGGCAGAACCACGGCAGAGACACGGGAGAGACACGGGAGAGCCACGGCAGAGACACGGCAGAGCCACGGGAGAGTCACGGGAGAGTCACGGCAGAGACACGGCAGAGACACGGCAGAGACACGGCAGAACCACGGCAGAGTCACGGGAGAGTCACGGGAGAGACACGGGAGAGACACGGGAGAGTCACGGCAGAGACACGGGAGAGACACGGCAGAGACACGGCAGAGACACGGCAGAACCACGGCAGAGTCACGGGAGAGTCACGGGAGAGACACGGGAGAGACACGGGAGAGACACGGGAGAGACACGGGAGAGTCACGGGAGAGACACGGCAGAGTCACGGCAGAGACACGGGAGAGCCACGGGAGAGCCACGGCAGAGTCACGGGAGAGACACGGCAGAGACACGGGAGAGACACGGGAGAGCCACGGCAGAGTCACGGGAGAGACACGGCAGAGACACGGGAGAGACACGGGAGAGCCACGGCAGAGTCACGGGAGAGACACGGCAGAGACACGGGAGAGTCACGGGAGAGACACGGGAGAGCCACGGGAGAGACACGGCAGAGACACGGGAGAGCCACGGGAGAGCCACGGGAGAGCCACGGCAGAACCACGGGAGAGCCACGGGAGAGCGAATTTATGGACAGTCTCTAAAGTTACACACAACATTGGTAACGTTATACACGTTTCAAACTTCAATAGCATTTGAAGGGAATGACGGTCATAAAACTGACTGTAAAGTGTTCATCTAGGTGTCAGGTATGATGCACACATTTTGATATTTAATAAAATAAACTGTCAAATCATATGGAAATATGGATATGCATTATTTCACTAGGATAGGGTTAGGGCTCTTACACAAAATATGCTGATTTAAATGCATCATAGCGGAACACTGATGAGAATATATTTACAGAGATAATATTAGAGATTATATTTACACCAAATTATTATTTTTTATGTGTTGCTATTGGCGACGGCCATTCCCACAGAATCTATCTTAAAAAAGTGCATAGAGCTGCTTGATTTATTTGTTGATTTTCAAATATAAAACTTGTTGAAATGTTTCAAGTGTGTGCATCTGTTCTTTTTGAACACTTTCATCTCATTTGAACAAAACCGTGATAATATTGATAACGGTGATAATATTGATAACTGTGATAATTTGGGTCACTATAATCGTGATGTGAAGTTTCCAATCCGTCTCATCCCTAATGTTCAGTCTGTATAAGTCCCACAGTTGGTCTGTCTTCAGATGCAGTCTTCTATTCATACATCTTCACAAATCATTTATGAATTATTAGTTCATGTTTTTGCACTTCCCAACCCTAACTATTTATTATATTTAAATGTTTACTCTTCATCATTTAGTACCTTTTCACGGGCACTGGACTGTTAGCATGACGTGTGTAAAGGGTGGCTAGCTCAGTTTAGCTTTGTGAAGACAACACATCATTGTTATTTGGGTGCACAACATGTTTTCATATCCTCAACACTACATCCTTAAATGGAGGATATTCCCTGAACAATACATCAACAGAAAATACATTCATAAACGCCACGGTTTATTTATCAAAACACTGTAATACAAACCGTTTGAACCGTGTTCCCTTACACGGATCATGTGATGGTACCCGACTCTTACCTGGCATCGACTTCAGTGGAGACCCGGCCGGGAACCTTCTTTAAGATTTCCAGACCGAAGCTCACGAACAGCTTGTCCATGGCATTGGTCACCTGTTCTTCCTCACTCCTGAAGAAATAAATGTACATTAGAGCTGTATCTGTGCACAACAGTCCTGTTTCTAACCTTTCATCGAGTGAGCAGTGACTTTAGCCCGCGGTCAGAGGAAAGGACAGTCTCACCCGCCGTTAGCCGTGCCGTATTTGATGGCCTGCTCCACCAGGGGCTGGTAAGCGGACATTTTAGCTGCCGCCAGAATGAGAGACGGATTGGTGGTGGCATCCTGAGGCTTGTACTCTTCAATAGCTGCCGAGGAGAAAACAGGGCCATCAGGGTTAGGTGGACATGATCTCCTGTTCACGGTCACACAAACAATATATAAACCAATCAGAAGCGGATATCCGTGATTAAAGGACTGCGGTCACGGCTGGAGCAAAAGTAGATCTACCCATACATACAGCTGGACATCTGACCAGTAACTGACACTGCCCAGACCCTAACCCTGTTCCTAACCCACACACACACACACACACGTTTGGCTTCATGCAGCGCTGCACAGAGCGATCGGCGGCTGACCTGAAGCAGTGCATGCTGGTTAGAAATGTTGTCGGGCTTGAGACCGGTCACCTGACTGTGGCATACGGCATGAACTGCCACGGGACAAAAGCGGACCGCAGGGGTGGAGCAGATGGGGTTAAAAAAATAGAATAAATGTTCATCTCACGGCCGAGCAAGTGGGCGGGGCCAAAGAAGTGGGCTGGGCCAAAGAAGTGGGCGTTGATCTGATTCTGCACTAATGTGACCAAACGAGTCGTTTTCTGAACATGGTTTCAATAAAAGGGTTAGAGTTCTGAAACACACAGGATGTTTTTAAGACCTCATGTCAGTAGACGGAGGAAGATCTCAATTAAACTGTAGCTGGACAATCACTAGAGCTGATGAAGCAGGTCTGACAGACGACAACACAATCAAACATTCAAACACACACAAAGGGCTTTAGCTTTTCATTTGATAGTAAAGATTAGAACATTTTGCCAAGTCTTTTTATTCTGGAGGTGTGTGTGTGTGTGTGTGTGTGTGTGTGTGTATCAGTTTTCAGGAACTTGTCAATGGGGATCTGGCGGATCATGATGACAGCGCAGAAACACAAAGGGAGTTTTATCCCGTCTGGCTTCCTTGTGTAAAGCAAACACTGAAATCTGTGCGTTTCACAAGAGTCTGAGGCAATGAGAGCGGATGATCCAGCGGCTGACCCGCCTGACCCGGCCCACAGCGAGCGCTGGACTCCGACCCGTCCGACCCGGCCCACAGCGAGCGCTGGACTCTGACCCGTCCGACCCGGCCCACAGCGAGCGCTGGACTCTGACCCGTCCGACCCGGCCCACAGCGAGCGCTGGACTCTGGCCTTCATCCGCAGCTCATCCTGTGTCTGGACGAGTCTGAGATAGTCATCTAAACACTTATACAAAGCTCTGTGAGTGAAAATAAGGCTTCACATCAATATTAGTGATAGGAAATTGATTTTGTGGTTTTGTGTCATTAAAAATTAAACGCATAAGACTGAATGTTCTGGTGTTTTACCCACTTTAACTGAGGTCTTATTACAGAACTTCCTTCTCGCACAAATACAAAACCAGACAAACTCATGAATATGAAGTAAGGTCATTAATATTCATAAAGCAACGCATTCGGTAATTCGTCGGGTGACTAGTGCTCATTAATATGCTCTGCCTTTAGGCCAATCAGGTAAGCTGTCAAGTAGAACGATTAATATTCATAAGATGAGCCGTGTTCGTCCAGCCAATCCGAGCTTCGCTTCCGGGTCTCAGCATGACGAGCCCACGCGAGTATTTTTCCGTCCCAGTCGATTTGGTTTACATTAAACTAATTACCGGAGGATCACATGTTTCACCCTGATCTGACCGAGTCCACTCATGCAGATCATTAAAGTGGATAAATGAAGCCAGCGGCCCGGGTAACGGTTGCAGAAGCGCGAGACTCCGGTTCCTCAAAGCAGATGAACTAACCCTAACATTAGCAAACACCGGCCAAACTTCCCTCTGAGGGGATCAAGAGCACATCCGCGGGTTAGAGTGTCCTTTAGCAGCAGGTTCGGGGATTAATGAAGTAACGGCTCTTCTCACACAGATTCGGTAACGGAAACCTCTACTAAAGCTCTTCACGTTACCGTTGAAGTCTCCCGTGTCCGCGACGACCACCGTGTATCTCTTGATCTGCTCCAGCGCGGACTCCATCTTCCGCCGTTTGTCCGGTGACACAGACATGATCCCGCGAAACACTGACAGCTTTTATACCAGCGCTGAACCGAGACACGACCGTCAGCCTGACGAGAGAGCGCGGGACCGGGAGAGAGCGCGGGCACGCGCCTGCGTGGGGGCGGGGCCACGGCGAATGACGCCATTGCGTAAGAACCAGCGCGCGATCGAAGGATTGAGCCACACACACACACTCCTCATATCAAAGATCAGTCACACACACACACACACACACACTCCTCATATCAGAGATCAGTCACACACACACACACACACACACACACACAGGATTATCCGCCTACTCTGTCCCTTAATGGTCCTGTATGCCCTCATTAATGCTGTTGGTTAGCATGTTAAGGTCTCACTCTCAGAATCCCTTCACTCAGGGGCGGAGACTGATCATGATCATGAGTGACTCCGCTCTGCATGGTTTGACCCGTGTAACATTGCATTCTAATAAATAAGCAACAACAATTTTAGATGTGGGGGTGTTGGGTTAGGCCAGGGGGCAAGTATGGGGAACTGCAGCTGGGAGTTATGGGTGTGCCGGACAGTAGGGGGCGTGCTGGACAGTAGGGGGCGTGGCGGACAGTAGGGGCGTGCCGGACAGTAGGGGCGTGCTGGACAGTAGGGGGCGTGCTGGACAGTAGGGGGCGTGCTGGACAGTAGGGGGCGTGGCGGACAGTAGGGGCGTGCCGGACAGTAGGGGCGTGCTGGACAGTAGGGGGCGTGCTGGACAGTAGGGGCGTGCCGGACAGTAGGGGGCGTGCTGGACAGTAGGGGCGTGCCGGACAGTAGGGGGCGTGCCGGACAGTAGGAGCGTGCTGGACAGTAGGGGGCGTGCTGGACAGTAGGGGCGTGCCGGACAGTAGGGGCGTGCCGGACAGTAGGGGGCGTGCCGGACAGTAGGGGGCGTGCCGGACAGTAGGGGCGTGCTGGACAGTAGGGGGCGTGCTGGACAGTAGGGGCGTGCCGGACAGTAGGGGGCGTGCCGGACAGTAGGGGGCGTGCCGGACAGTAGGGGCGTGCCGGACAGTAGGGGCGTGCCGGACAGTAGGGGCGTGGTGCTGGACAGTAGGGGCGTGCTGGACAGTAGGGGCGTGCTGGACAGTAGGGGCGTGCCGGACAGTAGGGGCGTGCCGGACAGTAGGGGGCGTGCCGGACAGTAGGGGCGTGCCGGACAGTAGGGGGCGTGCCGGACAGTAGGGTGCGTGCCGGACAGTAGGGTGCGTGCTGGACAGTAGGGTGCGTGCCGGACAGTAGGGGCGTGCTGGACAGTAGGGGGCGTGCTGGACAGTAGGGGCGTGCTGGACAGTAGGGGGCGTGCCGGACAGTAGGGGGCGTGCCGGACAGTAGGGGGCGTGCCGGACAGTAGGGGCGTGCCGGACAGTAGGGTGCGTGCCGGACAGTAGGGTGCGTGCCGGACAGTAGGGGCGTGCCGGACAGTAGGGGCGTGCCGGACAGTAGGGTGCGTGCCGGACAGTAGGGGCGTGCTGGACAGTAGGGGGCGTGCTGGACAGTAGGGGCGTGCTGGACAGTAGGGGGCGTGCTGGACAGTAGGGGCGTGCCGGACAGTAGGGGGCGTGCCGGACAGTAGGGGCGTGCCGGACAGTAGAGGGCGTGCCGGACAGTAGGGTGCGTGCCGGACAGTAGGGTGCGTGCCGGACAGTAGGGGCGTGCCGGACAGTAGGGGGCGTGCCGGACAGTAGGGGGCGTGCCGGACAGTAGGGTGCGTGCCGGACAGTAGGGTGCGTGCCGGACAGTAGGGGCGTGCCGGACAGTAGGGGGCGTGCCGGACAGTAGGGGCGTGCCGGACAGTAGGGGGCGTGCTGGACAGTAGGGGGCGTGCCGGACAGTAGGGTGCGTGCCGGACAGTAGGGGCGTGCCGGACAGTAGGGGGCGTGCTGGACAGTAGGGGTCGTGCCGGACAGTAGGGTGCGTGCCGGACAGTAGGGTGCGTGCCGGACAGTAGGGGCGTGCCGGACAGTAGGGGGCGTGCCGGACAGTAGGGGGCGTGCCGGACAGTAGGGGGCGTGCTGGACAGTAGGGTGCGTGCTGGACAGTAGGGGGCGTGCTGGACAGTAGGGGGCGTGCCGGACATTAGGGGGCGTGCTGGACGGTTTCTCATTGGTCGGACGGTAAGGGGCGTGCCGGACGGTTTCTCATTGGTCGGACGGTAAGGGGCGTGCCGGACGGTTTCTCATTGGTCGGACGGTAAGGGGCGTGCCAGACGGTTTCTCATTGGTCGGACGGTAAGGGGCGTGCCGGACGGTTTCTCATTGGTCGGACGGTAAGGGGCGTGCCGGACGGTTTCTCATTGGTCGGACGGTAAGGAGCGTGCCGGACGGTTTCTCATTGGTCGGACGGTAAGGGGCGTGCCGGACGGTTTCTCATTGGTCGGACGGTAAGGAGCGTGCCGGACGGTTTCTCATTGGTCGGACGGTAAGGGGCGTGCCGGACGGTTTCTCATTGGTCGGACGGTAAGGAGCGTGCCGGACGGTTTCTCATTGGTCGGACAGTAAGGGGCGTGCCGGACGGTTTCTCATTGGTCGGACGGTAAGGGGCGTGCCAGACGGTTTCTCATTGGTCGGACGGTAAGGGGCGTGCCGGACGGTTTCTCATTGGTCGGACGGTAAGGGGCGTGCCAGACGGTTTCTCATTGGTCGGACGGTAAGGGGCGTGCCGGACGGTTTCTCATTGGTTGCGAAAGCTGCCTGTTCTTATACTCTTAAAAGGAAGCAATAAATCAAACCGAATCCCATTAAAACAAATTCCATTATTTTAAAATAAAAACAACGTTAATGATATGAAGAATATTCGATTTAAAAAATATTATATATATATACACACTTTCAACAGTACAATCGGAACTTCTGCATGGCGCGGATTACTGACATCATCAAAGCGAGTTTGGATCGAAGTTCATTAACCATCAAAATTAATGATGAAAAAAATATTCTTTGTTAATGTTAAATTCAGCGGACTAATACACATTAAACTCCTTTACTGAACACCAACAGCTGTATTTGTTAGACCTAATACCAACAAAGATGAATAAATAGGCTACTGCTCAGTTTCATGAACCCTTGTTAAGCTTTACACTAACAACTATTGTGTCTGATTCTGAGTCAAGTTATATGGCTGATAAAATAAAAAGATAATTGTTTAGTAACCTTCTGTTGAGGGACATTTAGCAACACAGACACAGCTTTATCCACTAAAACATTTATTCAGTTTTTAAATCAATTTAATTTTTCAAGCTTGGGTTCAAAAGTAGAAAGAAAGAGAGAAAGAAAGAGAGAAAGAACCCACACAAATCTCTTTTTTCATCCATTCCTTCATGCTGTAGTAGCAGTGCCACAGTATCAGTGTGTTCACCGCTGCTGAGCTCCAGCTCCACTCTGCACATCTTCCTCACATCTGGACGACAGACTTCCAGTCACCTACACAAGAAATTAATGCAATAAACTATCTAAATGTAACATGCATAATACAAAACTAAACTTGTACTTACGTTCATGGTGAACCGCGCGAAGACTGTGGCTTTGCAAATGAGAACGTTTTGTCTTTCGCGTGGTCTATAAACAGGGGTGGCACAAAACGGACACAAACGGCCACCTCTGTAGGCCCCGCCTTCGATGCACTCGTGGTCATCGCTGCGTCTCACAGTAACATGTGTCTGTTAAACAACAATTAAATAATTACTAAAGCTGCAAGATATAACCGCAAAGGAAATAAATGATGATCGTTTTTTAATAAGCTATTGTAATATACATATCTACGATATATAAAGCTTTAATCTCATATATAAAAGTATGACTATCTGTGACGATTTAAACCACATCTTACCGCTGCCATCTTCTCACAGGAAATTACGTCAATGTATGGTTATCTCTGATTGGCCAACACGGTTGCCTGTCCGTCTGATGGCACTGGCCTGTTCATCGACACTCATGTTTACTTCTGAGAGATGAACTACGGATTTTGAGCAAGACTGACTTTTGCAGGTCATCCGTGGTGTTTTGTATTTGTACGGATTGTTTTGAGAAATGCACTGTTTTGCAAATGTCGTGGATGATTCGAGAAATGTACCAAAGCGACAAATGACAATAATCTTGAGTTTGAAACGATGGTCATGTGGACTGAAGATACGTGCAGCTGAATGAAAGACGAGTGTGATCCGTCTGGACTTTAGCACTGAGAGTTTTGAAAATGTACACCTTACTTGTGAAAATAGCACCAAAGCGAATAAAAAAACGATATATAATATAATTATATAGAAGCATAAATACACTTTTATGAAATGAAAGAGTGCGATTAAAGGCAGGTCTATCCGTTGAGCAGCAGTGGCGTGAGAGTTTCAGAAGCCGTCGTTTCAGTGTTTGGGAGGTTCAGAGACTCATCGATCGCTCCATCAGATCATTATAATGGACAGATCCACACACACAAACTCCTGATCTGAGTAATGTGCTCTATATGAACAGCAGTCATGACCATCCCTGCAGTCAGAGGTGAGAAGACTGAGAGAACACACATCCCTGAGTCCACACAGAACAGAAACAGAGTGTGAGTTAGGAATAACAGCATTCCTGGGATTCCTGACGGCGGTCAGTCCCTCCCTAACCCAGAGAATAACACAGCCTCCGGTCAGGAGAGGAGCAGACAGCGGCTGGACTCATGAGAGAACACACACCGTCTGAAGCACTGCATTATACGGCAGAGGTCAGTGATTTAACTCTTCATTACTTTATGTGCCATTGATCAGATATGAACATGAGATTCTAGAGCAACTAGAGAAACACATAGAGCTGAAGAATCAGCGGCTTAGGGTTAGGGCTCAAAACACACATCTGGCTGTGGACACTACTGGAGATATGGACAAACAGTTCAGATGGACGGATGGACGGATGGATGGATGGATGGATAGATAGAGAGATAGATAGATAGATAGATAGATAGATAGATAGATAGATAGATAGATAGATAGATAGATAGATAGATAGATAGATAGATAGATAGATAGATAGATAGATAGATAGATAGATAGATAGATAGATAGATAGATAGATCCATATGATTCATCTTTTATACATCGTTCAGATATTAGTGAGCCCTAGAGAATGTAGTGCACACTATGAGTTTTTAAACGCTCAGCTTAATGTGAAATGAATGAATATTGAGATTATGGGGTGGGGTTATTCCGTCAGATATTCCTTACGCCGTGACTTAAATATTAACTCACAATATTAAAAGTTAAAGTATGCATTGCACTGGAATAGCCACTCAGAGACTCATTCAAAATGTATTGCATTTCTTGATGATCCCTTCTCTCAGGAACCATTCCTGACACTTCAGTCTTTACTGACAGACGGGAGAACAGAAGGCAGAATGTGTGTAATCTCATTAACTGGAGTTTGTCACTGCTTATAGTTCATTTCCAGGCCATAATGTGTAAAAGTAGATGGCAGAGCGTAAGACATCGGCCCTCACACACACTCGGATCATTGAGACTCCCGGCGCAACGCGAGTGTGTTCTGCGAGTCTCAGCCGGACGCAGTTCTCATGTTCCCGTCCAGCTCCTCGTGTTTAGATCTCAAACACACTGCTCATCTGTTCACCCGCGGGTCAGCCGGGCACACACTGCTCATCTGTTCACCCGCGGGTCAGCCGGGCACACACTGCTCATCTGTTCACCCGCGGGTCAGCCGGGCACACACTGCTCATCTGTTCACCCGCGGGTCAGCCGGGCACACACTGCTCATCTGTTCACCCGCGGGTCAGGCGGGCACACACTGCTCATCTGTTCACCCGCGGGTCAGCCGGGCACACACTGCTCATCTGTTCACCCGCGAGTCAGCCGGGCACACACTGCTCATCTGTTCACCCGCGGGTCAGCCGGGCACACACTGCTCATCTGTTCGCCCGCGGGTCAGCCGGGCACACACTGCTCATCTGTTCACCCGCGGGTCAGCCGGGCACACACTGCTCATCTGTTCACCCGCGGGTCAGCCGGGCACACACTGCTCATCTGTTCACCCGCGGGTCAGCCGGGCACACACTGCTCATCTGTTCGCCCGCGGGTCAGCCGGGCACACACTGCTCATCTGTTCGCCCGCGGGTCAGCCGGGCACACACTGCTCATCTGTTCACCCGCGGGTCAGCCGGGCACACACTGCTCATCTGTTCACCCGCGGGTCAGCCGGGCACACACTGCTCATCTGTTCACCCGCGGGTCAGCCGGGCACACACTGCTCATCTGTTCACCCGCGGGTCAGGCGGGCACACACTGCTCATCTGTTCGCCCGCGGGTCAGCCGGGCACACACTGCTCATCTGTTCACCCGCGGGTCAGGCGGGCACACACTGCTCATCTGTTCACCCGCGGGTCAGGCGGGCACACACTGCTCATCTGTTCGCCCGCGGGTCAGCCGGGCACACACTGCTCATCTGTTCACCTGCGGGTCAGCCGGGCACACACTGCTCATCTGTTCACCTGCGGGTCAGCCGGGCACACACTGCTCATCTGTTCGCCCGCGGGTCAGCCGGGCACACACTGCTAATCTGTTCACCTGCGGGTCAGCCGGGCACACACTGCTCATCTGTTCACCTGCGGGTCAGCCGGGCACACACTGCTCATCTGTTCGCCCGCGAGTCAGCCGGGCACACACTGCTCATCTGTTCGCCCGCGAGTCAGCCGGGCACACACTGCTCATCTGTTCACCTGCGGGTCAGCCGGGCACACACTGCTCATCTGTTCGCCCGCGAGTCAGCCGGGCACACACTGCTCATCTGTTCACCCGCGGGTCAGCCGGGCACACACTGCTCATCTGTTCACCTGCGGGTCAGCCGGGCACACACTGCTCATCTGTTCGCCCGCGGGTCAGCCGGGCACACACTGCTCATCTGTTCACCTGCGGGTCAGCCGGGCACACACTGCTCATCTGTTCACCTGCGGGTCAGCCGGGCACACACTGCTAATCTGTTCGCCCGCGGGTCAGCCGGGCACACACTGCTCATCTGTTCACCTGCGGGTCAGCCGGGCACACACTGCTCATCTGTTCGCCCGCGAGTCAGCCGGGCACACACTGCTCATCTGTTCACCCGCGGGTCAGCCGGGCACACACTGCTCATCTGTTCACCCGCGGGTCAGCCGGGCACACACTGCTCATCTGTTCACCCGCGAGTCAGCCGGGCACACACTGCTCATCTGTTCACCCGCGGGTCAGCCGGGCACACACTGCTCATCTGTTCACCCGCGGGTCAGCCGGGCACACACTGCTCATCTGTTCACCCGCGGGTCAGCCGGGCACACACTGCTCATCTGTTCACCCGCGGGTCAGCCGGGCACACACTGCTCATCTGTTCGCCCGCGGGTCAGCCGGGCACACACTGCTCATCTGTTCGCCCGCGGGTCAGCCGGGCACACACTGCTCATCTGTTCACCCGCGGGTCAGCCGGGCACACACTGCTCATCTGTTCGCCCGCGGGTCAGCCGGGCACACACTGCTCATCTGTTCACCCGCGGGTCAGCCGGGCACACACTGCTCATCTGTTCGCCCGCGGGTCAGCCGGGCACACACTGCTCATCTGTTCACCCGCGGGTCAGCCGGGCACACACTGCTCATCTGTTCGCCCGCGGGTCAGCCGGGCACACACTGCTCATCTGTTCGCCCGCGGGTCAGCCGGGCACACACTGCTCATCTGTTCACCCGCGGGTCAGCCGGGCACACACTGCTCATCTGTTCGCCCGCGGGTCAGCCGGGCACACACTGCTCATCTGTTCACCCGCGGGTCAGCCGGGCACACACTGCTCATCTGTTCGCCCGCGGGTCAGCCGGGCACACACTGCTCATCTGTTCGCCCGCGGGTCAGCCGGGCACACACTGCTCATCTGTTCGCCTGTGGGTCAGCCGGGCACACACTGCTCATCTGTTCACCCGCGAGTCAGCCGGGCACACACTGCTCATCTGTTCGCCCGCAGGTCAGCCGGGCACACACTGCTCATCTGTTCGCCCGCAGGTCAGCCGGGCACACACTGCTCATCTGTTCACCCGCGGGTCAGCCGGGCACACACTGCTCATCTGTTCACCCGCGGGTCAGCCGGGCACACACTGCTCATCTGTTCACCCGCGGGTCAGCTGGGCACACACTGCGATGTTCGTGGAGTCGTACGACTCTCTCCTTTGAGTCTGGAATCGTTTGTCGGCCGTGTACAGCGGGAAACGAGAGGCGACCAACCTCTGCTGACCGCCAATCGGATGGTGGGATGAATTTCTGACATGTCAGAAACTTTGGTTGCCCTCGTGAGAGTAAGAATAATAATAATACATTTCATTTATATTGCACTTTATATTACAGAAATCTCAAAGTGCTACAGGGCATCAGTGATACAATTAAAATCAAGGTCAATTTAAGCACATTCAGTGATACGCTGCTTTAAAAAAGAGATGCTTTTAGATTTTGTTTAAAATCATCTGTAGTCTGTAGGGCCTCAGATGGTCAGGGAGGAACTTCCACAGCCAGCGATGAAACCGGGTCAGGACAGCGGTCAGGAGTGAGGACAGTAAAGCTGGAGCCGGCGGGCAGAAGCCGGACAGTCAGGAGCTTTGGCTCTTTTTCTGTGATAGAGTAAATTGTTTGCATGCATTTGGTTGCATATGTCAATCAAATCAAATCAAATCACTTTATTGTCACTCTACATATGCACAAGTGCAACAGTAGGTGAAATTCTTAGGTGCAGTTCCGAGCAACATAGTAGTCATGACATGACATGTACAACCTTTAAAGCAACAACAGATTACACATCTGATGCGCACACAATTACTCACAGCACAGTATACACTACAATAAACAATAAATAATTTACACAATGTGAGTGTAGTTCTCACAGCTTTAAACAATATACACATACTTACAATATACATATACTTAAAACAATATACACTAAACATACATTAAACAATAACAGTATACATTAAGCTATAGTAATAATATACAATGTACAGTATACAATATGTTCACAAATTGAAATCCAAAGTGCAATAGATGCTGTATGATAAATAAATGTGTATATAATGTGTGTGTATCTACAGTGGGTTGTGCTGAGTGATATTCTGTCCAGTGTGTGTTATGATCCTGATGGATCAGGAGTTAAGTAGTCTGATTGCTTGTGGGAAGAAGCTGTTCTGGAGTCGGCTGGTGCGTGTTCTGATGCTGCGGTACCGTCTGCCTGATGGCAGCAGTGAGAGCAGCCCATGGTTCGGGTGGCTAGAGTCTCTGATAATCCTCTGAGCTCTCTTCACACACCGCCTGGCGTAAATGTCCTGGAGGAAGGGAAGCTCACCTCCGATGATGCAGCTGGCCGTGCGCACTACCCTTTGCAGGGCTTTGCGGCTGCGGGCGGTACTGTTGCCGTACCAGGTGGTGATGCAGCCAGTCAGCAGACTCTCTATGGTGCTGCTGTAGAAGCGTGTGAGGATGTGGCGGTTCATTCCAAACCTCCTCAGCCGTCGCAGGAAGAAAAGGCGCTGATGAGCCTTCTTCACAACGGCCTCGGAGTGGACGGACCATGAGAGTTCCTCTGTGATGTGGACACCGAGGAACTTGAAGCTGCTGACTCTCTCCACCGGTGCTCCATTGATGGTGATGGGGCGGTGTTCTCTCTCGTTCCTCCTGAAGTCGACCACCAGCTCCTTGGTCTTGCTGACGTTGAGGGAGAGGTTGTGCTCCTGACACCACCGTGTCAGAGTGTGCACCTCCTCTCTGTAGGCCGTTTCATCATTGTCGGTGATAAGACCTACCACCGTCGTATCGTCAGTAAACTTGATGATGGTGTTGGAGCTGTGGGTTGCCACACAGTCATGTGTGTACAAGGAGTACAGGAGTGGGCTGAGAACACAGCCCTGAGGGGCTCCAGTGTTGAGAGTCAGTGATGAGGAGATGTTACTGCCCATTCTGACCACCTGGCGTCTGTTTGACAGGAAGTCCAGGATCCAGCTGCATAACAAGCTGTTTAAGCCTAGAGCCCGGAGTTTAATGTCAAGTATGGAGGGCACAATGGTGTTGAATGCTGAGCTGTAGTCCACAAACAGCATTCTCACATACGTGTTCCTCTTTTCCAGGTGGGAGAGAGCAGTGTGTATAGTGGATGAAATGGCATCATCAGTGGAGCGGTTTGTGCGGTATGCAAACTGCAGTGGGTCCAGTGAGGGGGGGAGAACAGAGCAGATGTGGTTTCTGACTAGTCTCTCAAAGCATTTGCTGATGATGGGGGTCAGAGCAACAGGACGCCAGTCGTTTAAGCAGGTGGTTTTTGACTGCTTAGGTACAGGCACAATGGTGGACGTTTTGAAGCATGTGGGGACCACGGACAGGGAGAGGGACAGGTTAAAAATGTCTGTGAAAACTCCAGCCAGTTGGTGCGCGCATGCTCTGATCACGCGGCCTGGAATGCCGTCTGGACCCGCTGCTTTACGGACGTTCACCTGCCGGAAGGATCGGGTTACATCCGCTAAAGATACAGAGAGTGCACTAACCTCTGTATCTTCAGCCGCGAGCTCTCTCTCCGCGAGGGCGGTGTTAGTTCCCTCAAAGCGAGCATAGAAGGTGTTGAGCTCGTCCGGGAGAGAGGCAGCGGTGTTCACGGTGGAGTTTGTGTTCCCTTTATAGTCCGTGATGGTGTTAATTCCCCTCCACATGCTTCTGGAGTCTGTGGTGTTGAACTGTTCTTCAATCTTGTCCCTGTACTGGCGTTTTGTTGCTCTGATGGTTTTCCGGAGGGCATAACTTGCTTGTTTATGCTCCTCCGCATTACCGGAGTTAAAGGTGAAGGTCCGCGCATTGAGTGCCGCGCGAACATCCCCATTTAGCCACGGCTTCTGGTTTGGGTACAACCGAATTGTTCTGGTCGGAAAAACGTCTTCTACGCACTTCCTGATTAAACATGTTACGCTATCAGCGTAAACCTCGATGTCGTCATCAGAGGCCGACCGGAACATCTCCCAGTCCGCGTGATCAAAACAGTCTTGGAGCATAGAGTCTGATTGGTCCGACCAGCACTGGATGGTTCTGAGGGCGGGTGCTTCCTGTTTGAGTCTTTGCCTATATGCGGGCAAAAGGAGGATGGAAGCGTGATCTGATTTGCCGAATGGTGGGCGTGGGAGGGACTTGTAACAATCCTTGAAGGGAGAGTAACAGTGATCCAAAACACGGTTCCCTCGCGTGTTGAAGTTAACATGTTGGTGGTATTTGGGTGCGATGCGCTTGAAGTTGGCTTTGTTAAAGTCCCCGGTCACAATAAACGCAGCCTCAGGATGCGCGGTTTCCTGCTCACTCACTGTCCTATACAGTTCCTTTAGTGCCCGGTCTGTGTCGGCTTGTGGGGGAATATACACAGCTGTGATGATGACCGCGGTGAATTCCCTCGGTAGCCAGAATGGTCGGCACAGAACCGTGAGAAATTCCAGATCAGGAGAACAGAAAGACTTGATAGAATGTACGTTCCTCTGATCACACCAGGATCGGTTGATCATAAAACACACACCCCCGCCTTTGCTTTTCCCTGAGAGATCTTTTTCTCTGTCCATCCGGTGCAAGGAGAACCCCGTGGTTTCGATGGCCGAATCTGGAATCTCAGCGGACATCCAAGTTTCTGTAAGGCAGATAATGCAGCAGTCCCTCGTGTCTCGCTGGAAAGAGATCCGCGCTCTCAGCTCGCAGAGTTTATTGTCCAGAGACTGAACATTAGCCAGTAAAATACTGGGAAGCGGGGGTCGGTTTGTGCGGCGTCTTACTCTGATGAGTACGCCGGCTCTCTTCCCTCTTCTCCGGCCGCGTTTCCGCGGTCGGGCCGCCCAGACAAAAGGTTCCGCTGCTGTGTTTGTAAACGGCGGTTCGTCACTAAAGAATTTAAAGTCCGGTTTTCGGTGTGCGATTGCCGAACCAATGTCCAAAAGTGTCTGTCTGTCGTACGTAGTGAGGCAGACAACATCCAAGAGAAAAAACACAAAAGCTATAAACAGAACAAACAAAAAACTACAATGTTTCAGCAGAGCTCGCGACGTAGCGGCCATCCTCGGCGCCATCTTGACTTCAATGTGTTTTTACATCGAGTCGGACGGATAGTCTTCTAAAATATATTTGCGTAAAAATGTAATTAAATTAAAATTCAGAGTACAGAACTAAATTGAGTACTCCTGTATGAACACTCAGATCTCAGTGTTTAACACACACTCCTGTATGAACGCTCAGTGTTTAACACACACTCCTGTATGAACACTCAGATCTCAGTGTTTAACACACACTCCTGTATGAACGCTCAGTGTTTAACACACACTCCTGTATGAACACTCAGATCTCAGTGTTTAACACACACTCCTGTATGAACGCTCAGTGTTTAACACACACTCCTGTATGAACACTCAGTGTTTAACACACACTCCTGTATGAACGCTCAGTGTTTAACACACACTCCTGTATGAACACTCAGATCTCAGTGTTTAACACACACTCCTGTATGAACGCTCAGTGTTTAACACACACTCCTGTGTGAACGCTCAGTGTTTAACACACACTCCTGTATGAACGCTCAGTGTTTAACACACACTCCTGTATGAACGCTCAGTGTTTAACACACACTCCTGTATGAACGCTCAGTGTTTAACACACACTCCTGTATGAACGCTCAGATCTCAGTGTTTAACACACACTCCTGTATGAACGCTCAGTGTTTAACACACACTCCTGTATGAATGCTCAGATCTCAGTGTTTAACACACACTCCTGTATGAACGCTCAGTGTTTAACACACACTCCTGTATGAACGCTCAGTGTTTAACACACACTCCTGTATGAATGCTCAGATCTCAGTGTTTAACACACACTCCTGTATGAACGCTCAGATCTCAGTGTTTAACACACACTCCTGTATGAACGCTCAGTGTTTAACACACACTCCTGTATGAATGCTCAGATCTCAGTGTTTAACACACACTCCTGTATGAACGCTCAGTGTTTAACACACACTCCTGTATGAACGCTCAGATCTCAGTGTTTAACACACACTCCTGTATGAACGCTCAGTGTTTAACACACACTCCTGTATGAATGCTCAGATCTCATTGTTTAACACACACTCCTGTATGAACGCTCAGGGTTTAACACACACTCCTGTGTGAACGCTCAGTGTTTAACACACACTCCTGTGTGAACGCTCAGTGTTTAACACACACTCCTGTATGAACGCTCAGTGTTTAACACACACTCCTGTATGAACGCTCAGTGTTTAACACACACTTCTGTATGAACGCTCAGATCTCAGTGTTTAACACACACTCCTGTATGAACGCTCAGTGTTTAACACACACTCCTGTATGAATGCTCAGATCTCAGTGTTTAACACACACTCCTGTATGAACGCTCAGGGTTTAACACACACTCCTGTGTGAACGCTCAGTGTTTAACACACACTCCTGTGTGAACGCTCAGTGTTTAACACACACTCCTGTATGAACGCTCAGTGTTTAACACACACTCCTGTATGAACGCTCAGTGTTTAACACACACTCCTGTATGAACGCTCAGGGTTTAACACACACTCCTGTGTGAACGCTCAGTGTTTAACACACACTCCTGTGTGAACGCTCAGTGTTTAACACACACTCCTGTATGAACGCTCAGTGTTTAACACACACTCCTGTGTGAACGCTCAGTGTTTAACACACACTCCTGTATGAACGCTCAGTGTTTAACACACACTCCTGTGTGAACGCTCAGTGTTTAACACACACTCCTGTGTGAACGCTCAGTGTTTAACACACACTCCTGTGTGAACGCTCAGTGTTTAACACACACTCCTGTATGAACGCTCAGTGTTTAACACACACTCCTGTGTGAACGCTCAGTGTTTAACACACACTCCTGTGTGAACGCTCAGTGTTTAACACACACTCCTGTGTGAACGCTCAGTGTTTAACACACACTCCTGTGTGAACGCTCAGTGTTTAACACACACTCCTGTATGAACGCTCAGTGTTTAACACACACTCCTGTGTGAACGCTCAGTGTTTAACACACACTCCTGTGTGAACGCTCAGTGTTTAACACACACTCCTGTGTGAACGCTCAGTGTTTAACACACACTCCTGTGTGAACGCTCAGTGTTTAACACACACTCCTGTGTGAACGCTCAGTGTTTAACACACACTCCTGTGTGAACGCTCAGTGTTTAACACACACTCCTGTATGAACGCTCAGTGTTTAACACACACTCCTGTGTGAACGCTCAGTGTTTAACACACACTCCTGTGTGAACGCTCAGTGTTTAACACACACTCCTGTATGAACGCTCAGTGTTTAACACACACTCCTGTATGAACGCTCAGTGTTTAACACACACTCCTGTGTGAACGCTCAGTGTTTAACACACACTCCTGTGTGAACGCTCAGTGTTTAACACACACTCCTGTGTGAACGCTCAGTGTTTAACACACACTCCTGTATGAACGCTCAGTGTTTAACACACACTCCTGTATGAACGCTCAGTGTTTAACACACACTCCTGTGTGAACGCTTAGTGTTTAACACACACTCCTGTGTGAACGCTCAGTGTTTAACACACACTCCTGTATGAACGCTCAGTGTTTAACACACACTCCTGTATGAACGCTCAGTGTTTAACACACACTCCTGTATGAACGCTCAGTGTTTAACACACACTCCTGTATGAACGCTCAGTGTTTAACACACACTCCTGTATGAACGCTCAGATCTCAGTGTTTAACACACACTCCTGTATGAACGCTCAGTGTTTAACACACACTCCTGTATGAATGCTCAGATCTCAGTGTTTAACACACACTCCTGTATGAACGCTCAGTGTTTAACACACACTCCTGTATGAACGCTCAGTGTTTAACACACACTCCTGTATGAATGCTCAGATCTCAGTGTTTAACACACACTCCTGTATGAACGCTCAGTGTTTAACACACACTCCTGTATGAATGCTCAGATCTCAGTGTTTAACACACACTCCTGTATGAACGCTCAGTGTTTAACACACACTCCTGTATGAACGCTCAGATCTCAGTGTTTAACACACACTCCTGTATGAACGCTCAGTGTTTAACACACACTCCTGTATGAATGCTCAGATCTCATTGTTTAACACACACTCCTGTATGAACGCTCAGGGTTTAACACACACTCCTGTGTGAACGCTCAGTGTTTAACACACACTCCTGTGTGAACGCTCAGTGTTTAACACACACTCCTGTATGAACGCTCAGTGTTTAACACACACTCCTGTATGAACGCTCAGTGTTTAACACACACTTCTGTATGAACGCTCAGATCTCAGTGTTTAACACACACTCCTGTATGAACGCTCAGTGTTTAACACACACTCCTGTATGAATGCTCAGATCTCAGTGTTTAACACACACTCCTGTATGAACGCTCAGGGTTTAACACACACTCCTGTGTGAACGCTCAGTGTTTAACACACACTCCTGTGTGAACGCTCAGTGTTTAACACACACTCCTGTATGAACGCTCAGTGTTTAACACACACTCCTGTATGAACGCTCAGTGTTTAACACACACTCCTGTATGAACGCTCAGTGTTTAACACACACTCCTGTGTGAACGCTCAGTGTTTAACACACACTCCTGTGTGAACGCTCAGTGTTTAACACACACTCCTGTATGAACGCTCAGTGTTTAACACACACTCCTGTGTGAACGCTCAGTGTTTAACACACACTCCTGTATGAACGCTCAGTGTTTAACACACACTCCTGTGTGAACGCTCAGTGTTTAACACACACTCCTGTGTGAACGCTCAGTGTTTAACACACACTCCTGTGTGAACGCTCAGTGTTTAACACACACTCCTGTATGAACGCTCAGTGTTTAACACACACTCCTGTGTGAACGCTCAGTGTTTAACACACACTCCTGTGTGAACGCTCAGTGTTTAACACACACTCCTGTGTGAACGCTCAGTGTTTAACACACACTCCTGTGTGAACGCTCAGTGTTTAACACACACTCCTGTATGAACGCTCAGTGTTTAACACACACTCCTGTGTGAACGCTCAGTGTTTAACACACACTCCTGACGCTCAGTAACACACTCCTGTGTGAACGCTCAGTGTTTAACACACACTCCTGTGTGAACGCTCAGTGTTTAACACACACTCCTGTGTGAACGCTCAGTGTTTAACACACACTCCTGTGTGAACGCTCAGTGTTTAACACACACTCCTGTTGAACGCTCAGTGTTTAACACACACTCCTGTATGAACGCTCAGTGTTTAACACACACTCCTGTGTGAACGCTCAGTGTTTAACACACACTCCTGTGTGAACGCTCAGTGTTTAACACACACTCCTGTATGAACGCTCAGTGTTTAACACACACTCCTGTATGAACGCTCAGTGTTTAACACACACTCCTGTGTGAACGCTCAGTGTTTAACACACACTCCTGTATGAACGCTCAGTGTTTAACACACACTCCTGTATGAACGCTCAGTGTTTAACACACACTCCTGTATGAACGCTCAGTGTTTAACACACACTCCTGTATGAACGCTCAGTGTTTAACACACACTCCTGTATGAACGCTCAGTGTTTAACACACACTCCTGTATGAACGCTCAGTGTTTAACACACACTCCTGTATGAACGCTCAGTGTTTAACACACACTCCTGTATGAACGCTCAGTGTTTAACACACACTCCTGTATGAACGCTCAGATCAGTGTTTAACACACACTCCTGTATGAACGCTCAGTGTTTAACACACACTCCTGTATGAACGCTCAGATCTCAGTGTTTAACACACACTCCTGTATGAACGCTCAGTGTTTAACACACACTCCTGTATGAATGCTCAGATCTCAGTGTTTAACACACACTCCTGTATGAACGAGCTCAGTGTTTAACACACACTCCTGTATGAACGCTCAGTGTGTTTAACACACACTCCTGTATGAACGCTCAGTGTTTAACACACACTCCTGTATGAACGCTCAGATCTCAGTGTTTAACACACACTCCTGTATGAACGCTCAGTGTTTAACACACACTCCTGTATGAATGCTCAGATCTCAGTGTTTAACACACACTCCTGTATGAACGCTCAGGGTTTAACACACACTCCTGTATGAACGCTCAGATCGTTTAACACACACTCCTGTGTGAACGCTCAGTGTTTAACACACACTCCTGTATGAACGCTCAGATCTCAGTGTTTAACACACACTCCTGTATGAACGCTCAGTGTTTAACACACACTCCTGTATGAAACGCTCAGTGTTTAACACACACTCCTGTGTGAACGCTCAGTGTTTAACACACACTCCTGTATGAACGCTCAGTGTTTAACACACACTCCTGTATGAACGCTCAGTGTTTAACACACACTCCTGTGTGAACGCTCAGTGTTTAACACACACTCCTGTGTGAACGCTCAGTGTTTAACACACACTCCTGTATGAACGCTCAGTGTTTAACACACACTCCTGTATGAACGCTCAGTGTTTAACACACACTCCTGTGTGAACGCTCAGTGTTTAACACACACTCCTGTGTGAACGCTCAGTGTTTAACACACACTCCTGTGTGAACGCTCAGTGTTTAACACACACTCCTGTATGAACGCTCAGTGTTTAACACACACTCCTGTGTGAACGCTCAGTGTTTAACACACACTCCTGTGTGAACGCTCAGTGTTTAACACACACTCCTGTGTGAACGCTCAGTGTTTAACACACACTCCTGTGTGAACGCTCAGTGTTTAACACACACTCCTGTGTGAACGCTCAGTGTTTAACACACACTCCTGTGTGAACGCTCAGTGTTTAACACACACTCCTGTGATGAACGCTCAGTGTTTAACACACACTCCTGTGTGAACGCTCAGTGTTTAACACACACTCCTGTGTGAACGCTCAGTGTTTAACACACACTCCTGTGTGAACGCTCAGTGTTTAACACACACTCCTGTGTGAACGCTCAGTGTTTAACACACACTCCTGTGTGAACGCTCAGTGTTTTAACACACACTCCTGTGTGAACGCTCAGTGTTTAACACACACTCCTGTGTGAACGCTCAGTGTTTAACACACACTCCTGGGAACGCTCAGTGTTTAACACACACTCCTGTGTGAACGCTCAGTGTTTAACACACACTCCTGTGTGAACGCTCAGTGTTTAACACACACTCCTGTGTGAACGCTCAGTGTTTAACACACACTCCTGTGTGAACGCTCAGTGTTTAACACACACTCCTGTATGAACGCTCAGTGTTTAACACACACTCCTGTGTGAACGCTCAGTGTTTAACACACACTCCTGTGTGAACGCTCAGTGTTTAACACACACTCCTGTATGAACGCTCAGTGTTTAACACACACTCCTGTATGAACGCTCAGTGTTTAACACACACTCCTGTGTGAACGCTCAGTGGTTTAACACACACTCCTGTGTGAACGCTCAGTGTTTAACACACACTCCTGTGTGAACGCTCAGTGTTTAACACACACTCCTGTATGAACGCTCAGTGTTTAACACACACTCCTGTATGAACGCTCAGTGTTTAACACACACTCCTGTATGAAACGGCTACAAGTGTTTAACACACACTCCTGTATGAACGCTCAGTGTTTAACACACACTCCTGTATGAACGCTCAGATCTCAGTGTT